>JAZHYW010041617.1:0-17151 GCA_037355805.1 Ixodes ricinus
GCCGTTTCGTCGAACGCCGTTTCATCGAAAAAATGGACGTTTCATCGAACGCCGTTTTATCGAACGCCGTTTCATCGAATCGCTGACGGCCGTTTCATCGAATGTCTTTTATATAAGAAGTGTGAAAGATGCTCTTTTATTCCCGGATCGAGTGCATTTTCGTGTCATTCACACATTTCATCGTCAGGTTTTTTAATGTCCAAACTTGTAGCTGTTACAATTTATTTTGATGCAAGTAACCCATGAGGATATTTGTACCGATTTTTATGTTTGTTTCGCATATTATGCTTATCTGTTCACCCCTTCTGTATTACCCGATGGGCCTTGAGGGTATTGTAACAAATAAATAAAAAGTCGCACTCCCGGTAAGAGCGCACTCCAACTCATGGAGGCCAGAAGGCGGCTTAGGTTTTGCGCAGGCGCAACAACTTTAGCCATGTGAGCCTCCTAGCCTCTCATGTCTTTCTATTGATACCTTTTTACTGCCCGAAGCTTGCAGTAGCTAAAGCTGAGGTGCTATTTATGAAACTACAACGAAACATTTTTTTTTTTAGTTCTAAGACTCAATGAAGTCAAAAGTAAGTACGTCACTTCAAATTTTATTTGAAAACTTTCGGGGGTCATGTGTTCGTGCGACAGCCATTCACCGTTTCAAATGATGAGCAATTGCTCTCAAAAAGTCCCCCACAGCCATGCTCCGTCTGTTCTCATAAAAAAAGGCGGACCTTCTCATTTCTTGCCACTATGGCCTTCTTCTGGCGAGGCGGCTCTTGGGCACTCAGCATCGCCCCCAGCTTGTCTTCCGTCAGTTGATGTTCTGCGGCGAGGCAAGTGAAAGACTTCCAGAACCCGGGATGGGCACCTCGGACCAGCTTCAGGAAGCGGGAATGCAACCCTGGCGTTCGACGGCGTTCGATGAAACCGCGTTCGATGAAACCGCGTTCGATGAAACGGCTTCGATGAAACGGTGTTCGATGAAACGGCGTTCGATTAAACGGCATTCGATGAAACGGCTTCGATGAAACGGCGTTCGACGAAACGGCGTTCGATGAAATCTTAAGGGGATTCAACCGTGCTCGTCACTCAATGGGCAAATTTCGCTACACAAACCTGAGTTTCACGAATGCACGATAGTATTCATTCTTTTGGAGGTTACTTATGAAGACGTAATGAAGGTTGTACGGCCCTTGGATTTTTCCTTTAGAGCGCTGGAGATTTTTAATAAAATCCAGAAATATGACCGTTTTGACTGTTTTTAGCGCGTTTTGAGGCATTTTTGAAAATACAATTATTTAGAAGACAAACGTGACAAAACGCTTGGCCGTACGTACTAGGGGTGCCTCTAATCTTAATTTTAAGACCATGACGAGAAAGCAAAATATTGTTGTATTTGCGTATTTGTGTAAATAAAATCACCCTGTTAATTTTATTTCTAACTTGTTAAACGAGATGGCGACACTAGTACTAAATGCCTCAAACCGGAGATTTTCTTGCTGTTGCTGTTGTTGTTTTTCTCTCAAGCTCGAATTCGACCGCGATGTCTCGTTGCTCGTGGATCAGTAGCACGTGTAGCGAAAGCTCGCGCTGTAAAGCTCACTGATCGTGGATTCAATCCACCGCCTCTGTTCGCTTCAATCTGGATGAGCGTCGTACCGCCGTGCGGTCATGTATCACTATTGCGTGATACACGTTAAAGACGTCAGACAAGCAGCGGTATACTGCACTGTCTTTCATCTCAAACGAAGATACCAGATACCCTCAGAGCTGACTAACTTCCCGCTGTATAAACATAGACACAACAGAATTACAATTGATGGCTCCGTTTGTCGGCACTTTTTGAACGTTGCAAAAAAGAATAAGAAACGTGCCCATTAGTGACCGACCCGAGGTTCCGCAACTTTGTCGCGAAGCTGCCACACACCTGCGATCAACTTAGACCCCTCCTTCGTGATGCCTCATTGTACATTATCAGTGCCTCACATTATATCTCACTGTATTATTATTATCACCCCTTATACGGGCCTCTCCGGCATTCATTGTACGGGCTACGTGCATCTCTGTGTCGCCTGTGCTTCCGAGCACAAATAAATACCTACCTACCTACAAACGAATATTTTGGTTTTATGTGTTACATCAGTGAGAGCGGTTGTGTGCCTTGATGACAGGGGGAAAATATTGATTCCTGCAAGTGCTAGCGAAACCAGATTCTGAAGAACGGTAAGAATTAATACCATGCATAATGGGTTGTTTAAATGCCCATACACACAGTTGCGTTTTAAGGCTGAACTCCATGGGACGAATATGCTGCGAAAAATCGACGAATTTTGCCCGGCGGCTTTTGCTCTGCGCGTGAAATCAGGACAGTGGCTGTTACGTCGCGCGCAAAGTGAGCGTGCCGTCGGGCGACGTTCGTCAGTTATTCGTCGCATAATTCGCTACATGGAGTTCAGCCTTTAGTGCGTTTGACTGCGCTGTGTCAAGAAACGGAAGCGAGTCAACTGCACATCAATGCTTCGTATGAAGCGTGGAATTCAATTCGAAGAGTATCTTGGCACGGGACATACGAAGCAGGGATGTCCTGGTTTTTCGCAGCCGCAACGCAGTCAAACACACCCAAACGCTCTCAATCGCAACTGTTTATAGGCCTTTAGAAGAGCGTTACCGCTGCCTACCGCGGCCACGGTGTACTGCTCCTGGTACAGGTTGTACCAGCGTGTACCACTCCATCTTAAAATCCCCCCCCCCCCGGCGAGGGAATCATCCCCCTTCATTCCCTCACCTTTTCCTCCTGGGAGGCGGCCCTATCCGGCAGTAAACTCGGTGACCAGCAGCGACTGGTTGAGCAAGCCTGCCGAATTTGGGCGGCCAACGGAGCCCTGGACTAAGGGCACCGACCAGGGACCGCAAGGTCCTTTCACTTTTCAAATATTAAAGTTTACGATGATGATGATGATGATAGAGCATGCTTCGAAATAATGGTGCAAGCCCCCGTTTGTACTGCCGCTCTGGGCAGTTGCGGGATCGCTATGCTCATGCCCAAGTCCAACGAGAGTGACTAATAGAAACAACCAACACCGACACGCGTCAAGCAAATGAATCACGCACGCGAATGTATCTTTGGCAGGCTTACAATCGCTCGTGCTTACTTCAAAAGCACCGAGAGACAGCAAGCATGTCAAAGATACCTTTGTGTGCGTGCTTCATTTGTGTTCGTGTGTATGTTTATACAGCCTGAAGTTAGTCTGCCTCAACTAGCGACTTGTCTCTGAGCTGTAGACGAGCAATATAGCCAGTGCAGTGCAACCGCTAGCCTGGGGTCTTTAACGTGCTCCACGGAGTAGTAATACACGACCGCACGCCGGTACGATGCTCATCCAGATCGAAACGGGCAGGGGCGGAGATTGATTGTGTCCTTTGCTTGAGGCTTATTGGTGTTGGTTATTTCTAATTGTCGCTCTTTGAAACTAGGGCATAATAAACAACAACCATATTTGTGTCTTTTTTCCCTCTTCCACTGGGAATAACCTTTGGGCTTCTCCTTACCTGATCATGACATCTTATTTGGTAGCGGAAGTGGACGTCCGGAGGAAATATTCCTTCAGTTTACGGGGGTGCAAAACATAAAACAGGAGTCACATGTAACGCTCAAGCTACGAAGAGTGCTTCTGGCAAGCTCAATGGACCTTTTCGAAAGTTTGACCTCTGTTGCAAACTGTGGAATCCCTGCACAATTATAGATACAAGCGTCAGCTCTTTGTGTTTGATTGCACGTCAGCTGCAACAGTACTCGTGCAGCGGGAGCTCAAGCCAAAGGTACAAACAAGCTTGCGCTCGCAGCATTTTTGATTATCACCCAAAGTTTCAGAGTCTCACGTTCCGCAATGTCAGTTGTTCCGCCATTGTGCAGTGGATCAGCCGACGTTTACCTAAGTCTAATATCGTCAAAACAAATAGAACTAACGTTGTGGGCGCATGTGACATCTATATAAGTGAAAATGTAAAATACACTTGGCAGCAAAAAAAAAAAAAGACTATCGTTTCATTTTTTTGTTGACAGCTTCTTTTTCAAGTAAATAAATGCTAAAGGTGTCCACAACGTAAGTTCCTGTTTTGACAATATTAGGCTCAGGTGGACGTCGCTCATAGAGAAATGTCTTCCCTCGTTTTTATCTTTTGATCCAGTTGACGTCCTCCTCTCAAATTTTCGCGCTCTATTCCAGCTGCTGGCGTCCCATTTTCAGAGTTTAATCTTTCCGCGATGCGTAAATTATCTACACGGGCCAAAAAATAAGATTTTCTCAAAAAACATTGCTAAGTGCATGCACTGCACGCGCTCATCTCTTCTATATAAGTAATTAGAAGTAATATCAACATAAGATAGAAAAAGCTTTCCTTTCAAGCGTTATGACTGTAGACGCCAGCGTGTTGCCTGTAACTACTCGTGCAGTAGAGCCTGTTAGGGCCAAGGCGAGCTTGTAGCATCGGCTGCGTATGGTCAAGCGAAACAGTTGAGTATAATCAACTAAGTGAGCATACTTTGCTTTCAAGCAGTTATATGACTGTAGACGCCAGCACGTGTTGCCCGTGTAACTAGTCGTCAGCAGACTCCTAGCGAAAGGCCTGATAAGGCTCTGAAGGCGAGACTTTTGTTGATTCTATTTTTTTGTGTGTGCTATGTTAGCGCGCGTGGTCAAACGCTTCGCATACGCTACAAGTGTGGCTACGTAAGCACCCTAAGATCGTGCAGGGTTGAACAGAGATACCCTAATATGTAGGGTGCCTCAATGTCCTTCTGCTTAGGGTGATGCCACCCTTTGTATACTCCGTTTCACCTTATGTTGTACCGCAGCGAAGGTTAGAAGCGCGAGCTCATAGAATTGGCAGCTGCCCCTAATGCGCGAGAGCTTGTGCCGCCAAGATGTGCCCTAGAGCAAGAAGCTCGCGCTTGTAGCCTTTCCTGCGGTACATCATAAGGTGAAACAGAGTATAGTACCCGATGCCGACACCACGCGCTCACGGGTAAAATACAAATAAATCGACGAAAACAAAATGTCGCCATAGCACAGTCAGCGCCACAAACACGTGCCGGGACACGCTCTTTCACGCGCTTCTGAACAAAAAATAAAAATAAAAGTGTGGGGCGAAATGGCCAGGTGTCTCCACCCTAAGCAAAGCGCAGATGAAGGCACCCTACTAATATGTATTTGGAAATAAAAACAAATAGTTGAATGAGTTGCAAGGAAGGCTAAAATACTTATTCCGAACAACATTTATATTATGAAACATTATTTCAGATATTTTTATTCTCTGTAGACCTTGTTTGGTGGCGAGTGGATATGAAAAACAAAAAAAGAAGCATGATTTCTATTATTTTGAACTATTGCAATATATTTTCTTAACCAACAAACAGGTGCTTACTCTAAGATGCAAATTGAATTTTGACGTTCGCGTTTTGGCTCCCGAAACAATTTTTTTTTTGTAAATTTAACATTTTCTGTTTTGCGGATTACTAAAGAGAAAAACGGGCCATCAATAGGTAGAAAATACGTTTCTACCAAAGGTGAGGCGTACGTTTTTTTTTTTCTCTTCACCTTTCTAATTTTTAGGCAAAATCAAATGAACCTCTAAATAACTTTAGTGTCTTCATAAATAACCTCGGGAGTTCACTTTGCTATTGTCTGTTATGAACACCTCTTTCAACAGTGATCTTACTATGTCACGATGGAATGAAGCGGTGCTACCTTATCTGTCTGGAAACAAATTGGTTTGTGTCTATGTTTATACAGCCTAGAACATAGTCTGCCTCAACGGGCGACCTGTTTCCCAGCTGTAGACGAGCAATTCAGCCAGTGCAGTACAACCGATAGCCTGGGGTCTTTAACGTGAATCACGCAGTAGTGATACACGACCGCACGCCGGTACGATGCTCATCCAGATTGAAACGGGCAGGGGTGGGGATTGAACCCAGGATCCCTGGGTTATACAGCGCGAGCTTTCCCTCCACGTGCTCCGAGCTGGTGTGCTCTAGCCACGGTGGCTCTATACTTCATTTCAGCTTGGGTCCAGACGCAGCCGATGCTACGAGCGCGAGCGTGGGGCCCTGAACAGTGCTTGCATTGCACGAGCGCGCGTGCTTGGCAGGGACGCTGGAAGCCCGGAGCTCGCGCTTGTAGCATCGCCTGCGTCTGGACCCAAGCTGAAACGAAGTATAGCACACTCGGACACCTATCCTTTTTTTTCTTTATTGCACTTGGCCACCGATCCCTCTTTATCTGTCTGGACCACCCTATCTGTCCTTCGATGTGTTTGCGTTGTCTCCTGACAGTAGCGTCAAATGCGCCAGTGTGCAGGCCCTCGTCTCGGCGACCGTGAAGCAGCTGTCGGCGCCGTATAGCGCCGTATAGAGTGCCTTCATACACACGCGCGCTTTTGCTTGAGTGGAGACATCTCCAGCCATTTTTACGCCAATCGTTTTTGTGCATTTAGAAGTACGCGTCGATCCAGTTGTAATCAACTCGACGCGTAGCTTTTGGCCAATGCAGAGACGCCATTTAGCGCCCAGGTCACGCACCGAGTGCGAGAGCGTCAGCAGCTGAATGTGGTGCAACAATGGATGTCTTCACCCTGAGACAGACGAGACATGTCAGGCACCACTAGCGCCGTACTGAAATGACGGCACCTGGAGCGAATGGCAGCGGAGCACCCCGCTCTCGCACGTGACTTGCGCGTTTCCAACAATTGACTCCGTAAGTGTGACGTCATGGGTCCAAACAAACCGTTGCTAGGGTCGTTGTTATGGACAAATACATGTGGCTAGGTTTCGCTACGAAAACCTGACCGTTCAAAAATCAGGAGTAGGATTTAAACTTCTAAAAATCACAGATATAGAAAGCTTGAAAGTCATACATGTTTCGACAGAAGTGTGCCGGTAATCGCTTGTTTCTGAAATATTTACGACTGCAACTTCCGGTCCTCAAGACGCCTGCAGCAGACGACGAATGCAAGTAGTATGCCGTCTGCCATACGCCCGCCGGCCAAGGCGGCGCCGGCGTCTGAATCGTGTGAATAAAGACGATATTCTGATATTGCCTTTGTTTGAAATATAATGAGTTTCAGACACTTACAAGGATTCATAGTGGGGTGCGATGCAAAATATGGTTTATCGAAAGTCCAGGCGTCGATCGAGATGATCGTCTGCTAAAAGATCGCATTGCACCCGTGAGAAAAGCACTTCAGGCGTTCGGTTGAGATTCCAAATTTTGTTTGCGGACTCGCGCTATGGGAGGGTGCTTCGTACCTGGTTGTAATTATCGCGTGGAGAAAGATTCTAGCAGTTTCTTCAGATTTCCGCAAGACCCCGAAGGGCGAAAGAACTGGATAAAAACATAAGGTGAGTTTATTACAGATTGTACTCGCATCGCGGGTTCGATGGAGATCTTCACCAAAAGAGCACATCCACGGAATTTGATATATACCAAGGGGGAAAAAAAAGCAAAATACTGCGAAATCGCGATAGACATGCAATTCTTTAATAACCTGACAACCTCAATGATAATAATAACAAACGACTTACCTCGACGACGTACGATTTGTTTCTCATGCTGGCCTGCACTACGCCGGTAATGCACTTCAGGTCGTCGTCGTAACTGATCTGCATGACGTGGTTTGATTTTACGGCATTTTCACCCCTCTGAACTAAGCTGGGTTCTTCACAGAAAAAAACGCACATTGCGGAGGCCTCTACGGCCATGGCGATGCACTTGTTTTTGTCGCTCGTTTACCGACGCAGTTCAATGAAGACGCCCGCTGCAACAGAGGCCAGCCAGTCTATCGTGTCGTCTGCTACCAAAGCAAAGCGGAGTGTAAGACTTCAGAAATGGCTTTCATCGTTGCGATACGACACTGAGACGACAAGAACATCTTCATAATTCGATATCAAGAAGTTAGGTTGCTTACAAAAAATTATTTACTTACTTGTAAGCAAAAATCTAGCCTCATGTGGAGTCTCCATGCATTAGTCCATAGCAACGTCCCTAGCAACGGTTTGTTTGGACCCAGACGCCATGTTGTGACGTCATCACTTAAAATGAGCGGCCCTTGGAAGCGATTGGCAGCGGAGACACCCGCTCTCGCACGTGTCTTACATAGCGTTCCACAACAATGATTGGCGGTACTTGTAAGCGTGAATTTTATCAGAGGAATTTAGTCTGCACTTGCCGGCAGCGCCTTCAACTTATAAAATTTACGAGGATAGCTGGAGTGCGACATGGACTTTCTGTATTTGAGTAGTTCTTTTTCGCTGACAGGCAGACAGACGGAAAGTGTCCTTTCTTGCCATACCCGTCGCCAATGTTGTGAGCTGCTGTGCACTTGGCGCGCGATTGTGGACGAGTAGTAGAGCCGCGCTACTTGCTTGGACAGAGAACTCCTTGGTACAGTTCGCGGGTGGGAAACGGTTGCTTCTTGTTGCTTTTGGACCTCGCCGCGCAGAAGTGTGGACCTCGCACTAAATGAGCTAGGCTTAGGGTCGGCACTCTGTTCCCCAATATTGCTGTGGGCGCCGCCATCTTGGTGCTTGTACAGAGCAGACGCAACTGCCGATCGTCATGATTCAAAAGTGCGGCTTCCTCGGCATTTGATTCGGTGTTAGGAAGCTCATGTAATATTGCTTTGCTCTGTCGCGAAGCGTTTAAACATTTGTGGAGGACGTAAAAGCGTTTCCTGTGATTTCAGATAAATTTTCAGATAACTGGCAGCCATGATATTAAGCCACAATATGGACAAGTGTCGTTACTCTGAAGCGTAGCTTATTTAGTGGCACTAGGGAAGATCATGGCGGAACAGCGCAGCACTGAGCTAGATTTCAGACGCCATGTTCTTCTATAGTGCCACTAAATAGGCCACGCTTCAGAGTAACGACACTTGTTCATTATGTGGCTTAAAATCATGGTTGCCAGTTATCTCAAGATTTATCTGAAATCACAGGAAACGCTTTTCCGCCATCCACAAATGTTTAAACAGTTCACGACAGATAAAAGCAATATTATATGAGCTTCCTAACACCGAATATAATGCTGAGGAAGTCGCACTTTTGAATCATGACGATCGGCAGTTGCGTCTACTCTGCACAAGCACCAAAATGTCGGCGCCCACAACAATGTTGGGGAACAGAGTGCCGATACTCTAAGCGCAGCTCATTTAGTGGCTCTAGTTCTTCCCAGAAGTGGCGCGCGGCACGTGTCTCGAGCATTTTCACAAAAATGATTGGCGCCACTTTTCCCAGGATAGATGGGCTTTACTCCACACATCCTGGGAGCGGGTTTGCAAACCAGTATTCAGACGAAGAGCAGGCCGATATAGGAGATAGGAAGTGCAAAACTCCCACTTTATTTCTTTTTTGTTTTCTAGCTTGAAAATAAGCTCTAAAAATAACCTCTTTTTTTTTTTTTTTTGCAAAACAACGTTTGCGTGTTAATTGTGGTGGTCCAAACGGCCGCAACGCCGCACCCTGTGCTTTCGATAATTTCGAACGTGGATGGAATTTCGAGTCCATTTGGAAATCAGAGCTTATTCTATGTTTTGTAAGCCACTGTAATCTACGTATGTACTGGCTCGTATCTCGCGCCGCCTGCTGGCCGCTTCCTGCAGCGGCGGACGCAGAGCGAAGAAGATCTAGCTCGAGATCGGCGGCGAACAGCCCGTGGCCCGAGCCCACCTCGAGCGCCCGACCTGCATGCGCAGCTGCGAACATGCAACTCGTTTGTTCCGGAAAAATTCTGCGCCATCTATGAGGAAACTCGAATGCCATTTACAACGAATGACATTTGAGCGGACGGCCAATCAGCGCGAGACACTCCGGGCGTGGCGCATTCCACGCGCGACAGATTGCGAGCTGATTGGCCGATCACACAAATGTCATTCGTTGTAAATGGCATTCGAGTTGCATGTGTGGCACGTGTATTAGTACGTCGGTCTACAGAGATGTCGTGGTTCCTTTACACTTTATCTTTAAAACAACGCCAACTTTTTGGGAAAACAGACAGTTGCTTTTTTACTGGGGCAATCCTTGCAACCTGCCTAAGGCACCATTTTTCTTTTTGCAGACATTATTGACAAGAATGTTTGTCGACTCCCTTGCACAAGTGCCCAACTCTTCGAACTCTGGCAGCATAGCTAGTGTCAGGTCCCTGACAACGTTTCGTTGATCAAGCAACCGCAGGAGCTGAGCGATATGCTGGGATTACATAAGCTAATACTTCATCACAACTTCAACATGCATGCATTACCACACTGACGACCAGTTGTGGTGAAAGGTGCAGTCCCCTCAATTTAAAGCACATGTCAGAGGATGAACTTCTGCATGCATCGTGAGGAAGTGTCTTCTCCAAACCCAAATGTCGTCTGCGGTATTCGCACTTGAATGTTCTCATAGTCACAGAGGCGAAGTATATCCAGCTATATACGTAGGTCAGAATAGGAGTCTTGGACGACAGCGCTGCTAAATCATAGTCGGTGATGTCAAATGCAAAAGATGAAACACAAAGCAAAATACTCTGCGTAGGTGACTCGCATTCTAAAACCAACAAAATATTTCAGAACACTTCGGAAGTTATAACTTGTTTTAAAAATTACTATGCCTCCTTGAAAATACAAAAAACAAAACAAAAATATAGCGGAGTTCTTTACTATATTATCGTCCTTCTGGACACATTGATAATGGACCTTTTCCACATACTGACGGCACCAGGCGGTGGCTGCACGAGCTAAAAATCGAGAGGAAGTGACCTACCTGCACTACCAGTCTATAATGGGAGCTATGCTACCAGTTTCTTCGCTCTCTGAGCTGCGGCGCGTGCCATACGCGACTTAAAGAGGGGCATCCGTGGCGTCCACCCAAACGTCGTGTTTTTTTTTCCGTCCACTTTCTTTTGATAACACAGTTATATATATAGGCTGCAATTATTTGTGCTACTCGCTGATCCACAGCCTCTTTCCGAATTTCCTCGATTTTTCGTGCCGACTTCCGCCGCTTGGCATTAGGCGCTCGCGCGTGCGCAGAACGCTTTTCGGAAAGGGTCCATTCAGAGGTACAACAGTGCAATGATAAAACAAAAATCTGCCAAACCAACATACCTTCGAAGAGCTCGCAACTTGAACTACTTCCTCCAGAATTGCATTAATCCATTGAATACGCCGTTGCTCGTCGGGTGGAATATGTGAACCTTCGATTCTCCGGCATAAGTTTCCCGACACCACGACACACAACACATAAAAAGCATTGATCCTCACATTCGCACACACGAAAACACTGGAGATTCTGGACGCCAACGGACGCAGTGAATACGCAGGCGTCGTGTCTCCGCATTTCCCACGACTTTCTGTGTTGCCCGATTGTACACCTAATGTCCGGCTTTTCTTCGCTTGCGAACCGCCTGCCGTCTATAAAATTGCGTCCTCACGTCGCGTAATCTTTTTTTTCTTAATAGATTTAGTCGGCATCTTTGACGCTGGACCAAACGACAACAAAAATAAGAGAGCATTAAGAAAAAAAAAAGTGTTTCCCCGGGTTATTTGGAGGTTTTCGTCAGCATCGTCGCAGATGCTCGGCAGTGAAAACCCTCTGCTGGCTCTCCTCGCTTGGCTTACGAGCAGTGACGTGGCTGACGTAAAAAAAAAAAAAAAAAAACGAAGCGCGCAGGTTGTAGTTTCTGGAAGGTGTTAAGCCCGGTTCACACAGTTGCGTTTGACTGCGTTTGACTGCGTTGCGGCAGCGAGACACCAGGACATCCCTGCTGCTTATATCGCGTGCCATGAAGATTCCTTGAATTGGATTCCACGCCTCATATGAAGCACAGATGTGCCGGTGACTCGCTTTCGGTTCTCGCCGCAACGCAGTCAAACGCACTCAAACGCAAGTGTTTGAACCGGCCTTGAGATTTCCTCGGTCCGGACTTGAGCAGTGCCCTTGAGTACCTTTGTCTGGCAGGTCCGAAGCGACGGCGCAGTGCAGATGTGGTTCCAGCCTCCAGGTCTCTCCGAGTAATCTTCGGGAATTAAAACAGCGCAAAGGACGAGGGTCCAGATAAAGAAATACACAGACGCAGCGCTGCAGCACATGTGCATTTCTTCATCTGGTCACTCGTCCTTTGCGCTGTTTTAATTCAGAAATATGTCATACCAACTAGCCCAAGCCTCAACTTTAGCAAATCCTTTTGGCTACGCTACTTTCGGGAAGCCTTCTATGGTCGGCGCCCGACGGCATTGAGTGGTAGATGACGTTCCATAGCCTCGGCAAGCTATACCGATATTCATATATCTTTCGTTCTTCACAGTGCACGGAAAGAAAATAAAGCGGACGGCACGAGGCTGGATATCCTTCAAACTTTACTCATCCAGAGATTGGTGACCAAATCACTCTCTTCTTCTCTTACCCTCTTTCCCCGCCTGTGCGAGTCTGGCCCCTGCCCAAGGAGGCTAACATTACGTGCAGGCATCCCCTCTTCCCGTGTATAACAACACTCAACAACAACAACAACTCTATAGAAAGCTCAAACTTTCACCGTATATGCGCTTATACTCGTTTTCACCTAAAAAAACGCAGTAAAAAACAGTCCGGCTTCTCGCGGAGCATTACTAATGTTTCCGTTCATGTACAGTATTAAGATATATGTAGGTGCATTGCAGATTAGATAGTTGATATCTTATCAAGCAGTACACGTTTTAAATGCCAAAAGCGTCGCTTCTTCCTCAACCAACCAAACCTTATACGAATTATTTCTCGCGGTGTATGAACAATGCGCAAAACTTCCTCTTTTCTTGAGGTGAAAGCGAGTATAGGTGATGCATTTTACCTAGTGAAATTTCAAGGTATAGCTCCTTCACGTGAAAAATGATACCATTAAACTTGATAGAGTCAATGGCGGACGTGTTTGCAGACGACCGAGTTAGCGATGGTTGTGCGCCTCTGGGTGGTTCTAACCAATGTTACTAAAACAACTCAGTTGGGAAGCTGCCATAGAGCCTGTTTTAAAAAAGTGGTTTCGATCCGTACTTGAGAACAAAACTAATAGCAATAGACCCTTTCTATAAAAAAAAAAATTTATAGAGTGCCTTCATACAAGCGCGCGCTTTTGCTTGAGTGGTGACATCTCAGCCATTTTTACGCCCAATCGTTTTTTTTATGCATCTTGAAGTGCGCGCAATCCGGTGTCACTCAGCTCGAGCGCGTAGCTTTGGCTAATGCATAGACGCCATTTTAGCGCCCAGGTCACGCAACGAGTGCGCGAGAGCTTCACGCGCTGACACATTCAGTGCAACAATGGATGTCTTCACCCTGAGACAGACAGACATGTAGGCACCCTAACCCTTTCTAGAGTGCCTTCATACACACGCGCGCTTTTGCTTGAGTGGTGACATCTCAGCCATTTTTACGCCCAATCGTTTTTTTATGCATTTTGAAGTACGCGCAATCCGGTGTCAATCAGCTCGAGCGCGTAGCTTTGGCTAATGCAGAGACGCCATTTTAGCGCCCAAGTCACGCACCGAGTGCGCGAGAGCGTCTCGCGCTGAACATTCAGTGCAACAATGGATGTCTTCACCCTGAGACAGACAGACATGTAGGCACCCTAACCCTTTCCGGAATTCAGTGCCATCTGGCGACTCAAATGGCAGTTTAACTTTCACCGTACTAATGGCGGCAATGAACCTGTGGTCTGCAGTATTTTATGGGGCACCGTCAATTTCGCAAGTCAATGGCAAACGAGAATGTGCGCTTCACTGTAGAGTTCTTTTTCAATCTCTTTCAGTTTTGATGGTGAAAAAAATGCAACCAGTCAGAATGAAGCACCCACCCACAAAGACGCCTTGCTAAAGACACTCAAGGGGCTTTGATGCCGAGTGTGTGCTACTAACATATTGACTGGGCCTAAGTTAGAAATTAATGCTTACGTAGCTCTTGCATCCCATTCCTCCTTCACGTCGCGCGAACGTCAAGAATGTATAGGCCTCGAATCATCTGCTTAGGAGTATCTTCACCTTCATCCTTCATCAGTAAACAGAAGGCCGCCATTAGTATAGCGGTATAGCACATATGCCATTTTTTAGGTGATGATAGTTATCAAAGTGGCCAGACTGAATACCTGAAAGGGTCTATTGCAACGCCGCCATATCTCGCGCAGCGGCCACTACGGGAACTGCACGTCTGTACTTATCGGTCCAGGTCGAGTCACGCAAGGGCCGGTGGCGCCATCTCGCGAGTGACATTTCACAGTAACAGCATAGAAGAACTTTGATATCTTGACTATTAGCGGCGAGGATGTTTGGGTGGCGCCCCGTGTCGGTTACCTTTCGTGACGTCATCACACTTTGGAACAACAAGTCCTGATGGTGTTTGTGACATAGGCATGGTGGAAGCCGTGAAATCATAGCGCCTTCCCGGGAAGGCAAGACTGCCAATCACTCGTCAAAATTGAAGTTCTTGCATTCCTCTGTATTCTGCCGTCTGATAAGAAATCCTTTGCTGACGTCATATTCCAGCCCTCGGCCAATTGGGGTAACCGACCATAGTGACGCTTTCTGATCGCTCATGCTCACGTCGCCAATAGCGCGCATGGAGGCACCCTAGTCTCTAAAGCCCTTCACGTTCTAGAAGTAGCGCAAGGTGCGTCGATAAAGGGGCACGGCAACGCGCAGCACTGGGAGGATCATGGCTGCACAGCCCAGCACTGACTCCATTTCAGACGCCCTGTAGTTCCATGAAGTGGCGCGCGGCACGTGTCTCGAGCATTTCCACAACAATGAATAGACCTCTTGATATATTACCCCAGCATCAAGGAGAATGCAGGGATTGGTGTTCCACACGCGCACGCCTTTCCCCGTATAAAAGATTCGAAGTAAATAACCAAAATAAAGCGTTGACGAACGCGCGTGCAAGATACAATTTGTTTTAGGTATTTACTTCAGAAAAGTTACTACTGCTGACGCCAACACGTGCGGCGCGTGGAACACCAATCTCTGCATTCTCCTTGATGCTTGGGTAATATAGCAATTTGTCTATTGCGCCATTTTTCCCAGGATAGAGGGGCTTTACCTAGTTCTAACTTGTGGCGCCTAAAATTCCTAGATAAGAACTTCCTACAAGTAGCGACATTCTTTGAAGCGCCGACTGCGTGACAGTGCAGGTTTTAGTAAGCTAATGGCTCGTATCCTGTGCGGCCCATCGCAGCAGCGCAGTGCTGTTGCTATACCCGAATGCTACAAGCACAGATGGGTGAATTATCTTCGGATCACATCTCGAACACTGACGCGGAATTGCAATGATACTCCGACCAGGCGGATTTTTTCGGTCGCTCACCAGTCATCTAGCTCTGTTTGGAGATTTGTGTTTGTCCATTGCCCCTCTTGTTCCCCTTCTCCAGGGATTATTTTCGTCATTCTTGTCCAGCTCGCTTGCGCCTTTGCATTTAATTGCATTATAATTATTACCTTAAATTGCAAGCTTCACCCTTGTTGGTGTTAGACTGGTGGCAGCTGATAAAACCCGTTTGCTCTACTGACGTCTAACCCTGGTTAGCTCAGTTGGTAGAGCGCTCCACCTGTAATGGAGAGGTCCCGGGTTCGATACCCGGACCAGGCGGATTTTTCGGTCGCTCACCAGTCACCTAGCTGTGTTTGGAGATTTGTGTTTGTCCTTTGTCCCTCTTGTTCCCCTTCTCCAGGGATTATTTTCGTCATTCTTGTCCAGCTCGCTTGCGCCTTTGCATTTAATTGCATTATAATGAAAACAATATTGGGCGTTAATATAAGAGGCAATAAGTAAGTTGCGTGTGGAGCTTCAGGTATGGTTGCGTGTGGAGCTTCAAGGCCCGTTCAAACACTTGCGTTCGGAGCGACCACTATGCTTACGAACGAATGCAACCGCTCCGACTTCAACGACAACTGTACACGACGTGTACACACACATAGAACCGCATGCAACCAAACGAATCAACAGCCAATGAGAAACGAGCTTCAGCTCTTGCTCCTAGCCAATAGTAAGCAACCCAGCTACGCTTACAAACATGGCGGACGGTTTCCAGCCCGACGCGAGATCCTCACCGGAACAGCCAGAGGTGTCGGCTATGGCGTATACAGTCACGAAGATCTGCTGTGCGCCTACAATAGCTGTGTAAAGGCTGGTTCAGAGATCTGAAACAAACCCGTTATTCACGACTGCGTACGTTGTGACCTGCAGCGAGCGTGCGCCGCGCGTACACTCCTGCAACCATTGCCACAAGCGCAGCGGGTCGGCAGCACGACGACCGCCTCTCCGCCGCCGTCAACTGTTTCAGCGGTGCCTCTAAAAAGAAGGGGACGCGCTGCCACTCACTTGCGTAACAGAAAATAGACAGACCGTCTTCTATGACCTTAAACTCTATTTTTTTGTTCAGGATACGCTTGCAGGGTAGTGCGTTAAAAAAAGAAAAAGGTGCAGTACGCCATCTTGCAGAATCACGACTTTAATACACGACTTTGCCAACAGTACAAATCTCGCCACACGCCTTTTCTACGATCATAAAAGACGATGTAATTTTAGCAGCGATACAGCAACGTAGAAATATAATTTCGTGATCAGATAAGACGTTGCGAGCGTTCAGGATTGCTAACACTAATCACCTTTCTCGGGTGATGAAAACGCGTGAAATTTCGCATCCTTTATGCGGTACGCACCAGTAATACCTTGAGCTTGAGCGCACGCATGGAATGCGCCAAAAAAGAAATCCGGGCGGTGTTCGAGGACACGAATGCTAAGAAAGCACCACTGTAGTCGAAGTAAACAAACACGACGGCACGGGCATTTCTGCTGTCTTGAGAGGGCCGCCACGAGATCGCCGCACGAGTAGGTGGATCTTCCCTTCTAGTACGTGCTAGGTTATCATAGCGACACACGACGAGAATTCACAGTCAGAGATAGCGCTTTTACGGCGAACGATGAGAAGTTTCCACCACGCCGTCCACGTCGACGATCACCACCGACGCCATGTTTGCGGACTGAAGGAGCCTGGCACGACCGGCATGCAACGCGCGCGACCGAGCTCTCCTCGACCTGTGATTGGTCTGTCGCTCCCGTCGTTCCCGAACGTAACGAAAAAGTTCAGCCCGGCTCAACTCCTT
>JAZHYW010041620.1:0-14684 GCA_037355805.1 Ixodes ricinus
TGCAGCTACATAAAGCAACTTTAATGTTTTGAGTCGCCGCTAAAGAACGGTGCTGTAGTCGTATATAGTTCCGTCTCGGTGGACGCCAATGGTCCGGGTTTCAAAGGTGAGTTTGCCAACTAGTAGTCGTTTTGTAACGTTTGTTGTCATCATAAAGCACATCGATTTCAATAGACCAGGGCTGGCCAAACTACGGCTCGTGAACCGCATATGAGCTATTCACGGGTTCAAGTGCGGCTCGCGTCTCCCTGGTTAAGCGTGCCCCCTTTCCATCCTCCCCCCCCAAAAAAAAAAAGAAAGAGAAAAAAACTTCACAGTTTTGGCACCTTTGTACTTACACTACGTACATACAGCTTTACTGCTTTTCGACACAGATGTGCACTGCAACCCTGTTTCCTTTATTGCTCTAGAAAAGAATATCGAACCATATGCGCACAACGGGCGTCAGGTACAGTGACTGGCTAGCGAACCATGCATTCATTTTTGCTCAACGCTTCAAGAAACGCTCTGCTGCCTGGTGTTATCTGTTGTAGTCGACAGTTATACTTTTCCACTTTGAAAAGGACTGTTCCCTCCATATCTTTTCTTGATAAAAGAAGCCCCCCCCCCCCTCCCATTCTTTTTTCCTGTGGCTTACTTGAACTTTTGTAGTTTTGTCTGCGATTCTAACCCTATGTCACTTTGACCACTCTCTCTTATAGACGTTTATGGCCACTGGGCTCCGCCATATTGCTGCTGGTGTGGTAGATCGACCTGGATAGTAAAGATCTGCTGAAGCCATGGGTACGCGCTCATATCAGTCAATCGTACCCACGCAGCAAGTAAGATGGCGGTGCCAAGAGCCATACTTTGCTAACGTCTCTGATACGCTTGTCTCTACGCTTTTCTATTTTGCCACCGCAGAGCAGTCAAAGAGCTGAAAGACGCTCGAGTGAGAACTTAGATTAAAAGTGCAAGGATAACGGCGCGTGCACGCGCTTGATCAGTCTGCTAGCTACACTATGCGCACTGAAAGACGTTGAACTCCGTGACGTAGGGCTTTTGGCGTGGCGTATTGGCCCTGTCGGCCTCGTAGCTTCGATTACTTTCTTCTTTTAACCCTCACGGCCCTTTATTAAACAAGTGGGCCGTAATACAAAGATTTGTACAACTGAACCAAGTGGCAACAATGGAGAGAAAGAAAGACAAATAAAGGTACAGAGCATAAATTTAAGGTACAAAGCATATGGCGAAATTTTGGCATTCAAACGTAAGATAAAAAAATGACGCACAATAAAAACATGCACATCAGAAGCAAGACACTGACAAGACCAAATGTTGCAGGTATACGAGACTTGAAGGTTTAACATGTTCAGAGCGAAGATAAGGAACTATAGTCACTAGGGAGGCGATTTCTCTGGGGAGGCTGTTCCAGTCTAAAGTGCTCCGTCTTCAAGAAGACAGAGTAGAAGGCTTGTGAGGGTATTTGCCTGCAGTGCACGCACTGGGCTAATCACTGATTTACGGAGCATCCTTCGAATGAAGAAGCGCAGAAAGCGGCTTGAGTCGAAAGCACAATCTGTTCAATGACAATGAGCAAGCTGAGCGTCGAACTCATTGTTTTGCAGAGATCACATTTTCAATCAGTATCGATTTCCTGTCCTCATCATCCACTGACGGCGCGCTTCGCAGGTCACAGGGATTGGCGGCAAATAGGGCGTAGGTTAGTTCAAAGGTTACCCAGGACGTTTCTGAGATATCCTAAATATGGCGATAACTCGCTCGGCGGGCTCAAAGCATCCTAGAAATCCATAAATCATAACGGTACGCGGTCGATTTTCCTATTAAAAAGCGATGAAAGATCGAACACACCGAGGGTCATCTTCGGCGATGGGAGGAGCATGCTCCGGCGAAGCTAGGACGACATGTGAGCAATGAAACACGACCTCCGTTGAGATTGCAAACGCTGTTATTACAAACTGTGTATGCTTCTGCAGATGATAAAAGCAAATAAGAGTAGTCGGAAAATGCAATTTATTTTTTCGCGGAGAAGGAACATGATAATGCAATGACCGTCACTAAAAACTGCGCAGTACGTCTTCTTTCGTTTGTACTTTCGCGGGAGTGATTGTGTCCGGTCGCCAGCTCTCGAGCGCGCGCTCGCTGATTGAGTCAGTATAGTCCGGGCAGTACGGGCAACGAGCCTCGCGTATTCGAGATATCACTCCGCGATTCCACCGGTCGGAGGCGCGAGGATCCTTCGCTCGTTATTGGCTGACAGTGCTCCTGGTTTCGGAACATGCTTCTCCAATCGCCGGAGATGATCTCAGTGTGTTGCGATCTTTGATTGCTTTCTTACTTGAGAAATCGGCCGCGTGTCGTCGCTGATTCAGAGACTTCTGGGATACTTAGAGGCATCCGAGTGAGTTATCATCATATTTAGACAATCTCCGAAACCTTCTCAGGGCACCTTTAAGTGTGGGGTTCACCTAGAGCACGAAACATTGCTGTCTCTAAAGTGCAGCGGCCTTAGTGCCAGGAGTCTGAATATTTTGAACATACGCGTCTGCAGAATTCGTAAATTCACTGACAGCTTGAGAAACGAGGGCGTGGACAGTCCCGAACACCTAAATATTCCTGCGCAGCCAATGAGGTCGCGGCATCAGCCGATGCGAACGCAGATGGGCGCGAATCACAAAGAGGCGTGAAAGCAAGAAGTCACGCCCTGCGATTTTAGGTTGTGCGTGATTATACAAGGTTGCGTTATAAATAAGGACTTTATGACGGGTAGTTATATAAAACATAAAACAAAGCTTTGCCTTCTAGCAATATAGGGTGCAAAACGAAGCGCTGTCCATCGGGCGAACAGCTCTGGCAAACTATTAAGTGGGTAAGAGCAGCAGAAATCGTGCGAATGCACAGAATTCGTGCCAGAAATGTGCCTTGCAGCGAGATTTTCGATTGCTGTTTCACATGCTCTCTCTTCCTGTCGAGATAAGCGTCTCGAGCAAAGTTTTACTGCTACCTCTGCCCAACATATTGAACGAGAATTTTTGCCATTCTCGACGTGCCACAGCATATCAACATATTCTGCCAGATGCTATTTTCAAAACCTTCATTTCGAAGACGTAGTACGATAATTAATTTGGTGAATGTCTAAGAGATCAGGCTTGTAGTGTACAATGGGTCTTTCCAGCAGGGACTCAAACCGTAACCGTAACCGAAACCGAAAACCGTTTAGGAACGAAATTTTTCAGTAACCGTAACCGGAACGAAACCGTTATTTAAAATTTATAAAAACCGTAACCGTAACCGTAACCGAAAATTATGCACCGGTAACCGGTTTTAACCGATATTAACCGAAATATAAAAATATTAGTTTTTCTCAAGTATGACCTGAAGGAGAGATCTTTAAATGCTGTGGCCATTTGACAGAGATACTCTCGGCGGGTGGTGCATCTGGTAATATATTTCCGTTCAATCTAACTTCAGGATTAAGAATACTTAGTTGAACTCAGTGGTCGAGCTTATAATTAAAAAAAAGTCTCTGTTTCTGAATCTGCCACACTCCTACATCTCTACATGTATTCACTACGTGTTGCCTTCAGTGTATTAACTAATAAGTTAGAATTCTCAGATGTCCATCAAACTCAGTTCTATCAAAACCACCGATGTTCCTGACATGCAGTAGCCAGTTTGAATAAACAAGGTAAATTGACCATCATGCAGAGCTGGTGCAAAAAAAAACACCTGGTGTTCATTTAGTCTGAAACGTGTCGCGAGCGACAATATTGAAACAACACAGAAAGAAAAAAAATATCAGAGGTTCGACATTATGCTTTGTATGATATATATATATATATATCAGGGTTCTCCCCGAAATTTCTTCGAGCGGTGGGCATTACCGGCCCGTGGGGGGGGGGGGGGCGTTCGTTTTTTTGTTTTTGGATTTTTGTTTTGTCGCGTCCTGTGTATCCCCCCCCCCCGGCCCGGGCGATGTCGGCGGCGCGCCGCTGAGACAGAGAAAGAAAAAAGAAAGAAAGAAAAAGAAACACGCCGAGCACCCGCGCTTGAAGCAGCGTGGCAGGTGGCGGTAGTCCAGCGATGCGATAGCGAACGATAACGTGGCGGTGCGCGCAGGATTTCCCCAGACCCCCCCCCAGTTTTCTTTGACACCCCCTTGAATATAAAAAAAAAAAAATTCTTTTTTCAGATTAAGTAGAAAACAATACCTCTCAGGTATATATACAGAGAAAGGGAAACATACATTACGGGTATGAGCATTTGGTTAATAGACGTCTGTAATTTAGCCAGTGGACTAAAAAAGAAACAGTTTTATATTTTATCTAGCCTCGCCCTCGCATCGCCTCCCCCCCCCCGAGCCATTGGGACACCCCCCTTGACTAGAATCCTGGGAAAACCCTGGGTGCGTGGACCTGCTGAGTACGACGGCGACGGTCTGCAGCCATGTGCGCAGGCAAAATAGCATCGTCATCCTGCGACATAAAAAAATCGAGTGGTGGGCGGTCAGTTAGAGCGGTGGGCGGCCAGTCGGAGTGGTGGGCGGCGAAGCCACTGCCGCCCACCGTGGGAGAACCCTGATGTATATATATAACCGGGAGCGACGGAAGGAACAAGGAAACGTCCGAAGGTTTCCGAGTTTTTTCTCTCGCCGAGACTCTCGGAACCTAGTCGGCAGCCACCGGCACTGCCACGCATCTCAGCATGACAAGAGAACAAGCCAGGGAGAAGGATGCCTCGTCGTCGAACGCGCCAACGCACTTCTGGCCGCCGATGACGCGAGCCGCCCTCGTCCAACAGACAGGAGATGCCATTTATGCCTCCATCGCCTCAACCCTTGGGAGCTGCCCCGCTTCCATCGTTGATGCCAAGGTCGGTCTCGCCCAACACGGCCAGCAGTCTCAACAGTCCCCGTCGCAGAACTCTTAACGCGAGCCATTCGAACGTCAGCACGGTGAGCTCAAACATCTACAGACACGCCAAAAGATCGCTTCTAGCATCGCCGGGGCCCCTTTCCATGGTTTCCGCCGGAGGCATGGTACTACGGGAATCATTTCTACGAGAGTCACCAACGCGATCCGACTACCTGCACTGGAGCCCCACCGCCCATTCCAGAAGCGAGGGTCCGTCAGGCCTACGACATTCTGCGCGACCTCGCCCAGAACACCAGAAGCTTGTCCACGAGAGATGTCCACGAGCGCCCGTCACTCAATCCTTCGTATCGGTTCTACTGGGATACCATGCCTCACCGAACACCAGCACCTCATCTTCGATAGACTGGAACTTTTCCACGTCGTCGCCAGAGGGAACTAAAGGACGTCTATAGTATCCCAGACGTACAGTGCTCGAGTCCGAGGTTTTCAGAGAGCTCCCCGACCAACTACCCAACCAGCCCCGACGCGGACGCCACACGTTTCGTGGTCCCGCGAACACCAGCTACCGCCCAGGCACCAAGTTCAGGAGGCCCCCCCCCCCTAACTGCGAGTCCGGCAGCTACCCTGAGTCTTCAAAACCCACCAGTGCCGTAATCGACGGCACGGTCGTCTGCTCCTGGACGTTTTCCCGGTCGAGGACGTTCTCGCCCGTGCATTTTGCGAAGCTGGCGTCTCTGTTTTTCTTGCCCGTGCTTGATTATGGACCGAAGAAAACGACCCATTGGATCCGGACTCGACGGCCACCGCCGCAGAGCGAATCCTGGCGTGGCTCAGCAGAACCGACAGTGTCATTGCGCCCCACGCCGATGACGACTCCTTCGGCACGTACGATGGCGAGGAGGAAAACCACACCAACACAAAGGAACACACTACAAACAAACAAAGTGACGTCGAAGACCCGATTCGACCTGAGCAGCACTGCCTACAAGTCGAAAGCGATGGGACCTCCGCCGCCAGTCCACCCGACCCAGGCACCTCAAGTCGACTGGGCAATGTTTATACATGCCTTGCACCTACGTCACATGATGACGTCGAACACCGGTATCTACCATGCTGGTGGTTGACTCGACGGCTTTTCGCAGCGAGAGCAATGGTAAACTGCGCCGCGCTCGGCTGCAGCAATTACCCCGTATCCCGATGATCGTCCGATCGTCTCGTCGGCGTGCCCCGCGAGACAGAGTGGCCGTCAAGTTAGAGAAAGTACGAGCGGCAGGAAAGGGATGCGGCCGCGGATTATCGAGTTTGCGAAACGCATTTCATAGCGGCGAATGACGGCACTTTTCTACCGTTGTTTACGTTCGTGCACGCCTTTGCATCGGCTTTTGCTCGTTCGGGGTGTATATGGCCTTTGGTCTTCGTTGCAGAACGCTGTTTTCACGCTTCGAGCGCACCTTCAGGGCTCCTGGCCGAGTCTGGGCGAGTGTCGCGCCGCGAGCCCGGCCCGACGGCGATCGGTCGGTGGCGGTCCCCGTGTGCAAGCTCGCCGAGCTGCCGCCGCCAGGTCATCGGTTCGTGCCGTCCGCGATACGATAACCTTTGCAAGGAGCGAAAGTATGCACGCGAGCTGGAGAAAACATACCATAATATAAACCCTGAGACAATGAGATTTTCTTGTTTCAGGGCTAAGTTATGACGGTAACATTGGCGTTGTTTACCAGTATTTCGCAAAATCGTAACAATTTTTCTACAAGCTACTCCTAGAGCCGCTCGTCAAATTATGAAGCGCGCAATTGCTTTTTCTTTTTTGGCGACACGGCATCCATTCGCGTCAAAACTTCGTCGGCGGCATTTCGAAACTTTCTGCTCGTAGCGCGATCGCACCAATGCCGAAAAATTCCGCACGTACCAGATAAACGTCATCATCGTAAGCTCAGTACGTTTTTCTAAGTTCACGGTACCTTTGTTGAAAATATGGTGCATGATGGCGCATGTCCGGGCCGTTAGCAGCATCCTACGCCTTGGTAGCGCATCCGCGCGGCGTGAAGTCAACCACCAGCAGACTTGTACTCGTATGCATTACAAGTAATCAAATTACTTGTAATCGATTACTTTTTTCAGTAATTTTGTAATCAGTTGATTACTTTTATTAGGCAGTAATCACAAGAGTAATCTGATTACTTTTTGGAGTAATAAAATTACTTGTAACCGTTACTATTTTTCCACGAGGACCCCCCCCCCCCCCCCCCCCGGCACACGCCTGTTTTTTCTGAAATGACAAAAATAAAATTTGCCTTTTTTTTTTTTCGAACGAAGAAAATTTTTTTTTTTTAGGAGCTATAGGAAACGAGGTCAATCCCTTTCTATGTACAGTTCCTGTGGAATGTCCGTTTCTTTTTGTTGTTTTTTTTCGAGTTGGGACTGGGAGTGGGAAGCCTCAGGGAAGCCACAGTGCGTGACAAAGGCCATTCAGGGCGAAGTTTGAGGGCGCAGAATGTAGCTTTGTAACTCCTTCGTTCAAACTAGCCCCCTCACGCACACACACACAGAAATAAAAAAATAAAAAAATCCTGCTTAGGGTACCTACTTGCAGCCCGTAGGAGAACCAGAACCGAAGAATGCCTAAAGCGGATGCAAAATATAACAAAGCCATTTGAAATATTTCCAATTTCCCCAACGTGGTCTTAGTGACAAGCAATAATTCGAGTTGAGATGGGGTCGGGGCGATCTCTTCCACTAATGAATATTACACATGATCTGTTTCAAATCCTGGAGCTGCTGCTCTTTGTATCACATGCGAGCTCATCCACATGTGAATAATAAAATGAGTGACGCAAACTTTGAGCGACAACCCTTGCTCAAGCTTAAAGGGCGGTGCAACAATTTTATGATTAAAAGAATTTGCATCTTGTCATTTTTACGTTGTTTATCATGTCCCAGAGGATAGAAAAAACACCTCCTTCATTAAAAATGTCACGATTCCGCTGCATAATCGCAAAGCAAAAGTCGAGCTTTTTCCCCACCTGCAACCCCAAGTGGCAGCCGAAGGAACTACGGCGAAAAGATTACGTGACCTCGCTCGGCTCTAAGCTGCAGCCTAACGCCCGCTAATGTCAGCGGAGAGAGGGAGAGGAAGCGTCCTCCGAGATAGCACACGGGAAGCTACACGGCACTCCGAATGACGTCACTGGGAGTGCGACCAGGTGTGACCCTGAAGGCTGGGAGTGAGTTGAGGGGTGCCCGAAATGCCAATATTTATCTTTTTTTTTACGCAACAACTAGGACACGCAGGCGAAATCGGATTTCTGTTCTTTACTTCAAAAGTGTCAGAGGGCAACTTCCACAAATTTTTGACCGAAGTCTGGAAATCGTTGCACCCCCCCCTTTTAACGAGATCTAGAACCCCTCCCCCCCCCCCCCCCCCGCGCACACACACTGGCGAACGCCCAAATCATTAAACTTCTTCAAACGAATTCTATGCTTGTGTCCGTATTGTGAAGGTGCAACGACCACGAAGAGGGAGCCAGTTTTTCTTCTTCAATACTTGTGCAAATGTGAAATATAGGTTGGAAGTAGTTCATTGTTATGAGCGCTAAAGATGTGTCTTCACACAATAAAGTAATCGGAAAAGTAACGATTACTTCTTTAAGTAATGTCCAATTACTGTTGCCGTCGAGTAATCAAGTAATCTAATCGAATACTTTTTAGCCAAGAGTAATAGTAATTGTAATCGATTACTTTTTTTTAGTAACGTGTACAAGACTGACCACCAGTATGGTGCAGGGCCCCGTCCACGCCCCGTCCTTCCCTAGATGTTCCCTAGCGTGACCTCACTTGCAAGGCATGTATTGAGGCATAGTTTCCACGGGCCGCCCGACTTCGGCGCACTTTCCATTTGCTGCATGAAGGCTTCTTGCTTTACGGCCCGCCCACCTCTTCCTGACCAGGTCCCCACGATCGATGCCACCAGAACCAACATGTTGGCGGCATCATCGAACGCACGTGGCCTGTACTTCAACCCCGTCTTCCTCGTATCCAAGTCAACCACCGAGTCCCGCTTTGTTTTGGACTGCGCAGCACTTACTCCTTACCTCCAGGCACCTCAGTTCCGCCTGACTCCGCTACCCCAGGCCATCAAAGTAAACCTCCTCCCGCTTCAAGCGTATATGGTGAAGCTTGACATTGCCAAGGTCTTTTACCATATCACGCTTCATCCCTCCTCCCGTAACCTGACCACATTTAGAGTAGGCCGCCGTTACTGCCGTTTTTGCCGTATGACCTTCGTGATACACCCGTCGCCGTTTTACAGGTAGCTCTTGGCAACAACCATTGCCAGGGTTGTTGCCTTGGCAATGGTTGTTGCTAGGGCAACAACCATTGCCCTGTCTGGCGCGCGTGGACTCTGGGCTTGGTCTCACATAGACAACTCTTTGTGCGCCCGTCCCGACCCAGACAGTTTGGCGTCTGCGGTGCGCCTCCTCGTGGAGGACTTGCTGCGGTCGGGATTTCGCTTAAAGGGATACTTCAACGAAATTTGAAATATTCCCGTCGTGTTCAAAAATAGGTTGAATATGATCCACAATATCCGTAAATGACAATCGCCCGTTTGTATTTTGATCCTGGTGGCTGTATTTTTCGTTATAAACGGCCCACTCTGGCAAGCGCTCGGAGAAGGCCCAGCGCAATCGTGACGTAAATCGTCTCAAACGAGCAAAGCTACGGCGAGGCTGACGTCGAGAGGATGGCCTAGTCGGTCCAGCCACCGAAGCGGCTGCTTTTGTACGAATTTTGAGTGACGGGTTAATCTTCTATAATCTTGTAGGGGGACAATAGCGACTTCTGCGACACACAAAAAGGATTCTCGGAAAGAGGGGGAGTTCCTCCTTCCCCCTTCTCTCGTCGTGGCCGGAGGCGAGACGATTTCCGTCACTAGCTATCAAGGTTCC
Organism: Ixodes ricinus; assembly: GCA_037355805.1. Classification (NCBI taxonomy): domain Eukaryota; kingdom Metazoa; phylum Arthropoda; class Arachnida; order Ixodida; family Ixodidae; genus Ixodes; species Ixodes ricinus. The sequence goes on from JAZHYW010041620.1 coordinate 9,818, forward strand.
TAGACGAGCATTACAAACGAGGCGTTAGCGAAATCCACCAGGTGCTCTTTGCTAATCGTTTAATTCGTTTTAAAATTCCTTTTCGAGACTTTTTTAACAAGATATTGGTATGTTCCATGTGATACTGCAATACGTAATAACTTGGTACACGTATAGTTACGCATTAGCTGTATCACATGGAACATACCAATATCTTGTTAAAAAAGTCTCGAAAAGGAATTTTAAAACGAATTAAACGATTAGCAAAGAGCACCTGGTGGATTTCGCTAACGCCTCGTTTGTAATGCTCGTCTAGGAACCTTGATAGCTAGTGACGGAAATCGTCTCGCCTCCGGCCACGACGAGAGAAGGGGGAAGGAGGAACTCCCCTCTTTCCGAGAATCCTTTTTGTGTGTCGCAGAAGTCGCTATTGTCCCCCTACAAGATTATAGAAGATTAACCCGTCACTCAAAATTCGTACAAAAGCAGCCGCTTCGGTGGCTGGACCGACTAGGCCATCCTCTCGACGTCAGCCTCGCCGTAGCTTTGCTCGTTTGAGACGATTTACGTCACGATTGCGCTGGGCCTTCTCCGAGCGCTTGCCAGAGTGGGCCGTTTATAACGAAAAATACAGCCACCAGGATCAAAATACAAACGGGCGATTGTCATTTACGGATATTGTGGATCATATTCAACCTATTTTTGAACACGACGGGAATATTTCAAATTTCGTTGAAGTATCCCTTTAAGCGAAATCCCGACCGCAGCAAGTCCTCCACGAGGAGGCGCACCGCAGACGCCAAACTGTCTGGGTCGGGACGGGCGCACAAAAAGTTGTCTATGTGAGACCAAGCCCAGAGTCCACGCGCGCCAGACAGGGCAATGGTTGTTGCCCTAGCAACAACCATTGCCAAGGCAACTAACCCTGGCAATGGTTGTTGCCAAGAGCTACCTGTAAAACGGCGACGGGTGTATCACGAAGGTCATACGGCAAAAACGGCAGTAACGGCGGCCTACTCTAAATGTGGTCAGGTTACGGGAGGAGGGATGAAGCGTGATATGGTAAAAGACCTTGGCAATGTCAAGCTTCACCATATACGCTTGAAGCGGGAGGAGGTTTACTTTGATGGCCTGGGGTAGCGGAGTCAGGCGGAACTGAGGTGCCTGGAGGTAAGGAGTAAGTGCTGCGCAGTCCAAAACAAAGCGGGACTCGGTGGTTGACTTGGATACGAGGAAGACGGGGTTGAAGTACAGGCCACGTGCGTTCGATGATGCCGCCAACATGTTGGTTCTGGTGGCATCGATCGTGGGGACCTGGTCAGGAAGAGGTGGGCGGGCCGTAAAGCAAGAAGCCTTCATGCAGCAAATGGAAAGTGCGCCGAAGTCGGGCGGCCCGTGGAAACTATGCCTCAATACATGCCTTGCAAGTGAGGTCACGCTAGGGAACATCTAGGGAAGGACGGGGCGTGGACGGGGCCCTGCACCATACTGGTGGTCAGTCTTGTACACGTTACTAAAAAAAAGTAATCGATTACAATTACTATTACTCTTGGCTAAAAAGTATTCGATTAGATTACTTGATTACTCGACGGCAACAGTAATTGGACATTACTTAAAGAAGTAATCGTTACTTTTCCGATTACTTTATTGTGTGAAGACACATCTTTAGCGCTCATAACAATGAACTACTTCCAACCTATATTTCACATTTGCACAAGTATTGAAGAAGAAAAACTGGCTCCCTCTTCGTGGTCGTTGCACCTTCACAATACGGACACAAGCATAGAATTCGTTTGAAGAAGTTTAATGATTTGGGCGTTCGCCAGTGTGTGTGCGCGGGGGGGGGGGGAGGGGGTTCTAGATCTCGTTAAAGGGGGGGTGCAACGATTTCCAGACTTCGGTCAAAAATTTGTGGAAGTTGCCCTCTGACACTTTTGAAGTAAAGAACAGAAATCCGATTTCGCCTGCGTGTCCTAGTTGTTGCGTAAAAAAAAGATAAATATTGGCATTTCGGGCACCCCTCAACTCACTCCCAGCCTTCAGGGTCACACCTGGTCGCACTCCCAGTGACGTCATTCGGAGTGCCGTGTAGCTTCCCGTGTGCTATCTCGGAGGACGCTTCCTCTCCCTCTCTCCGCTGACATTAGCGGGCGTTAGGCTGCAGCTTAGAGCCGAGCGAGGTCACGTAATCTTTTCGCCGTAGTTCCTTCGGCTGCCACTTGGGGTTGCAGGTGGGGGAAAAAGCTCGACTTTTGCTTTGCGATTATGCAGCGGAATCGTGACATTTTTAATGAAGGAGGTGTTTTTTCTATCCTCTGGGACATGATAAACAACGTAAAAATGACAAGATGCAAATTCTTTTAATCATAAAATTGTTGCACCGCCCCTTTAAGCTTGAGCAAGGGTTGTCGCTCAAAGTTTGCGTCACTCATTTTATTATTCACATGTGGATGAGCTCGCATGTGATACAAAAGAGCAGCAGCTCCAGGATTTGAAACAGATCATGTGTAATATTCATTAGTGGAAGAGATCGCCCCGACCCCATCTCAACTCGAATTGTTGCTTGTCACTAAGACCACGTTGGGGAAATTGGGAAATATTTCAAATGGCTTTGTTATATTTTGCATCCGCTTTAGGCATTCTTCGGTTCTGGTTCTCCTACGGGCTGCAAGTAGGTACCTAAGCAGGATTTTTTTATTTTTTTTATTTCTGTGTGTGTGTGCGTGGGGGGCTAGTTTGAACGAAGGAGTTGCAAAGCTACATTCTGCGCCCTCAAACTTCGCCCTGAATGGCCTTTGTCACGCACTGTGGCTTCCCTGAGGCTTCCCACTCCCAGTCCCAACTCGAAAAAAAACAAAACAAAAAAGAAACGGACATTCCACAGGAACTGTACATAGAAAGGGATTGACCTCGTTTCCTATAGCTCCTAAAAAAAAAAAAATTTTCTTCGTTCGAAAAAAAAAAAAGGCAAATTTTATTTTTGTCATTTCAGAAAAAACAGGCGTGTGCTGGCGGGGGGGGGGGGGGGGTCCTCGTGGAAAAATAGTAACGGTTACAAGTAATTTTATTACTCCAAAAAGTAATCAGATTACTCTTGTACGATTACTGCCTAATAAAGTAATCAACTGATTACAAAATTACTGAAAAAGTAATCGATTACAAGTAATTTGATTACTTGTAATGCAGACGAGTACAAGTCTGCTGGTGGTTGACTTCACGCCGCGCGGATGCGCTACCAAGGCGTAGGATGCTGCTAACGGCCCGGACATGCGCCATCATGCACCATATTTTCAACAAAGGTACCGTGAACTTAGAAAAACGTACTGAGCTTACGATGATGACGTTTATCTGGTACGTGCGGAATTTTTCGGCATTGGTGCGATCGCGCTACGAGCAGAAAGTTTCGAAATGCCGCCGACGAAGTTTTGACGCGAATGGATGCCGTGTCGCACAAAAAAGAAAAGTCGAATTGCGCGCTTCATGGTTTGACGAGCGGCTCTAGGAGTAGCTTGTAGAAAAATTGTTACGATTTTGCGAAATACTGGTAAACAACGCCATGTTACCGTCATAACTTAGCCCTGAAACAAGAAAATCTCATTGTCTCAGGGTTTATATTATGTATGTATTCTCCAGCTCGCATGCATGCTTTCGCTCCTTGCAAAGGTTATCGTATCGCGGACGGCACGAACCGATGACCTGGCGGCGGCAGCTCGGCGAGCTTGCACACGGGGACCGCCACCGACCGATCGCCGTCGGGCCGGGCTCGCGGCGCGACACTCGCCCAGACTCGGCCAGGAGCCCTGAAGGTGCGGCTCGAAGCGTGAAAACAGCGTTCTGCAACGAAGACCAAAGGCCATATACACCCCGAACGAGCGAAAAGCCGATGCAAAGGCGTGCAACGAACGTAAACAACGGTAGAAGAAGTGCCGTCATTCGCCGCTATGAAATGCGTTCTGCAAACTCGATAATCCGCGGCCGCATCCCTTTCCTGCCGCTCGTACTTTCTCTAACTTGACGGCCACTCTGTCTCGCGGGGCACGCCGACGAGACGATCGGACGATCATCGGGATACAGGGTAATTGCTGCAGCCGAGCGCGGCGCGGTTTACCATTGCTCTCGCTGCGAAAAGCCGTCGAGTCAACCACCAGCATGGTAGATACCGGTGTTCCGACGTCATCATGTGACGTGAGGTGCAAGGCATGTATAAACATTGCCCAGTCGACTTGAGGTCGCCTGGGTCGGGTGGACTGGCGGCGGAGGTCCCATCGCTTTCGACTTGTAGGCAGTGCTGCTCAGGTCCGGAGATCGGGTCTTCGACGTCACTTTGTTTGTTTGTAGTGTGTTCCTTTGTGTTGGTGTGGTTTCCTCCTCGCCATCGTACGTGCCGAAGGAGTCGTCATCGGCGTGGGGCGCAATGACACTGTCGGTTCTGCTGGCCACGCCAGGATTCGCTCTGCGGCGGTGGCCGTCGAGTCCGGATCCAATGGTCGTTTTCTTCGGTCCATAATCAAGCACGGGCAAGAAAAGCAGAGACGCCAGCTTCGCAAAATGCAGGCGAGAACGTCCTCGACCGGGAAAACGTCCAGGGCAGACGACCGTGCCGTCGATTACGAGCACTGGTGGGTTTTGAAGACTCAGGTAGCTGCCGGACTCGCAGTTGCTGGGGGGGGGCCTCTTGAACTTGGTGCCTGGGCGGTAGCTGGTGTTCGCGGGACCACGAAACGTGTGGCGTCCGCGTCGAGGCTGGTTGGGTAGTTGGTCAGGGAGCTCTCTGAAAACCTCGGACTCGAGCACTGTACGTCTGGGATACTATAGACGTCCTTTAGTTCCCTCTGGCGACGACGTGGAAAAGTTCCAGTCTATCGAAATGAGGTGCTGGTGTTCGGTG
>JAZHYW010041621.1:0-10992 GCA_037355805.1 Ixodes ricinus
AAGATCATGGTTGTCACCTACCTGAAGCTTTATTTGAAATCACAAGAAACGCATTTTCGTCCTCCACAGATGTCTGAACAGTTCGCGACAAAGCAAAGCAACATTACATAAGCTTCCTAACACCAAAATCTAATGCGTGGTGAAGTCGCACTTTGAATCATGACGATCGGCAGTTGCGCCCGCTCTGTACAAGCGTCAAAATGGCGGCGTCCACAACAATGTCGGGGAACGCAGTGCCGAGACTCTAGGCGCAGCTCATTTAGTGGTTCTACGCGCCGCCATAACTGACCCTGTTTTAGTTTTCTCTTATTTCGTTTACTTCACTTCAGTATTACCATAGCGGGTCAAGTTATTACCATATTATATTACATTGTGTCCTCTCTGCCTGGCATTGGCCTTTCCGGAGGCTCGTCGATGCCCGTTTTAGTGGCTCGGTATACCTTGTTAAGACAAGAGAAGGTCAGCAAGGGCGGGTGTAATGTGAAGCGTGTGCATAGCATCCATTATATGCGTAAGAAGTAACTTTTTGAATAGAATTCGCTTGTATTGGGGCCTAATGAAATGTGAACGGCGGAGTTCATCACTCTCGAAACATTCTGCGCCTCGTGGAGGACCCTGGGGGCTCGTAAAACGCGTGGTAGTAATGAGGCTGCAATTTTGCGGGTCCTGCCAACCCCTCCTAAATAGCGCGGCAGTATAACGCTGTATTTTCTACGATACCTAAAACTGGTCAGCGAAGCCAAGGTGAGACACATATTTGACACGACTAATGGGGAGAAGATCGAACAGTCCCGCCTCTAGCAGTAAGCTTCAGCTGTGGGGACAACAAACCAAATTTTCTTGTTTGTTTTAGATCGGAGAAATTGAAGGTGACGATTCGAAGGCCGCTCCTCGTGCGACCAAAGCACTGGCCAGAGCGAAGAGCTCGTGCCCAGATCGTAATAGGAAAAGCTCGATTTCTGTTATGCTGTGTTAGTAAACACCGAGCTGTGGGGACAAGTAGGGTGCCTTTTATACACACGCGCGCGTTTGCTTGTAGGCAACCTAACAACAAGCTCGATAAAGCGCTCCCTATAGTTCCATTTCCTGCCCAAAAGGTCGTTTCACACAGGGGTAGGGGATTGTGGGGCTAGCGCACACCAGTTCTGAGCACTTGGAGCGAAAGCACCAGAACCCACGGATCCTGGGTTCAATAAACCATTTGCTGTCTTACCCAAGCATCAGGGAATGCGGTTGGTGTTCCTGCTGCAGCTGCAAAGGCTGGCCTAAGCAGTGGCATCTTGCACGCGCATGTACCTTGCACACGCGTCCGTCAATGCTTTCCTTGGCGGTTGACATCGAATTCTTGCTGATTCCTACCCGTTTCGATCAAGATGAGCATCGTACCGGCGTGCGGTCGTGTATCACAACTGCGTGGTGCGCGTTAAAGACCCCAGGCTAGAGGTTGTACCGTACTGACTAAATTGCTCATCTACAGCTGAGAAACAAGTCGCCCGTTGAGGCAGACTAAAGCGCGAAACACATGTACGACGAAACCGTCCGATCCGACGTGCGGACCGCCGGAATGACCTTGGGGGAGAGGGTTTTCGTAGCACCGGAGAGCGTTGAAAACCCTCGCCTCCGACCGTCGTATTGCCTGATCGGACGTCGGATCGGAAGGTTTCGTCGTACATGTGTTTCACGCTTAACTTCAGGCTGAATAAGCACACATACAGTCATGTCTCATTAATAGGGACCCCGTTCATATGGATACCCCGCAATATGGACACCACTTTCGGGGACAGACTGGGAAAATACATGAATTTTCGTATCGTTATTATAGACAACTCACATTATGGAAGATCTTTTACGGGAACGGAGGTGTCAAAATTAACGAGACATATCACTGTACAACACAATCACACAGGGGTGTTTGCTTACGATTTCTTACATTACGTGAAGAGACACCTTGACATTCGTGTTTCGTATGTGGCGTGCAAAGCTGCTCCTTGAACTGGTCGCCATGCTTCATTCGAAGCAGGGATCTTCCGGTAACTCGCTACGTAAGCGGTCGTAAAGTAACGTAACGCAACGTAGGAAAACGCTCCTGTGTGAACCGACCTTGACGCATTAGCGTACGGCTGGCGTTCACTCAGTGACTCCTGTCCAAACTCTACGCCGCGCTGGCCTCCATTGCGTGACGTGGAAAGCCCACCAATGCGGCCTTGCTGCCTGGAAGCATTGGTAGGACCCGCGCTCTCACAGGCTACATCTCTGCTGCGCATTTCTAAGAGTACCCACGGGGGCTCCAGGTGGTGCGGCATGTATCGAACACCACGGACTGCACCGTTCTCGTTTCATTAAAAGGTAACTCCGGTCAAACTTCGAACCAAAATAAACGACTGATATCAATATTGGAGGCTAGTAGGAGCATTGCCAAAACTTTACTCTAAAGCCGGGGTCACACGCTCATGCATCATACAAAAGACAGTTCTGAAAACACGAGTCGCCGCAATATCCGTGGTTCGAATGCCGCGTACCAAGTTCTCTCCTTGAACTGATTACCATATGGCATTCGAAGCATAAATCTCGCGGTAGACTCGCGTTCTAATCTGTATGCAGACTGATGATGTATAAGCATTGTGACCCCAGGCTTAATGCGAAACCGCCATCTACTCTAAAACCGATATTAAAAAGGCTACCACTAGCTCCTCAGCGGGCATTCACCGGGATGACTCTTTGTCAAGCAACTTTGTGCCCTGACGTCATGTTCGTACTTAAGAAGGCTACTTGTTTGTACTGCCACTTCTTTCGCCGTGTTTTTCTGCTGCCTTTAAGCACCCTCCTGGCGGACAATTTCTGCTTGTTACGTTATGTCTTAGCGTCCGTAGTTTGTAGGTGCACTTCGGTGATCGTGAATGAAGATTATTGACTCCCTGCTCGCTCAATCACGTCGTGGTGCCGAAGGTGGTCACTAGTGGCACACTTTAGTTCCTTCCTACTCAGCGCGAGCTTAGGATCACCTTTCAGAACGCTTCTGCACATTGTATATCACACACTCAGGACTGTATTCCTTTCCAGAAGCTAACAGGGGCTCGTTCTGAAACCGGCCTGACTGATCAGAACTGCTCTTGCGACTAGGCCAGTCGTACGTTTTGCGGTTCGCGGTACGAACTTGCCGTCACGCGATGGCCATGCAGCTGATCACGACGGTTGCCATCATGCTCGAGCCGGTAGCCTTTTCGATGCTTTCATCTTCTTTCCTCGTGTACTATAATTGAGCGGCGAGTCAGCGCTTGTGTATTTCTTTCCTTTGTTCTTCGCCTTTGTGCGTTGTTATGTTCGACAAGTTCACATAGAAAGGTCAAACTTTCCCGAGCGTGCATTGAGGTGGTGCACCTTAGCTGGTGAAAGCTTAAGGTATAGCCATCTTCCTGGTTAAAGTGACACCAACAAACTTGCCAGGGTCAACGGCGGACGGGTTCATAGACGACTGAAGTAGCGAGGCTTCGAAAGCGGGGCACATCTCCCGATAAGTGCACCGAGGAGATGACGAGCTGCGCACTCGCTGCATCTACCGGGAGATGGAGCCACGCGTTACAACCATCGCTAAGCCTGGCAAGTTTGTAGGTCTAATTTTTCGCAGGAAGGATGCTACGCCTTAAACTCTCGACGGCTAACGTTCCCAACCGCCATTCAAATTCGGTGAAAGTTGGAGCTTTCTCATGCGCAGGCGCCAATGGACCCCCTGTAGTATGACTTAGCTTACATCCGAAGACTTAAACCTCATTTATTGAAGGCAACGGTCGTCGTCAGTGCACATTTAATTAACGAGCAGATCCTCGCGGCGCGTAGTCACAACCTACTACCGCGCGCGGTGCAAATCGATCGCTAGAAAATGGCCAATAAAACCTTCTCGTTAAGATACCTCCGACAGAGCGCTCCATTTTGACACAACGCTGAACAATCCGCCGAGATATGCACACGAACAAAACCTGGAAATAATAAAACGAAACAAGTACGCCAAAAACTTTAGGTTCGCATAATTAAACGCGAATTCCAACCGGGAGCCTAGCTCCTCCTTCTCTCCAACTCCAGCGGCTTGATTACCGGCAAATAATCCTCGAGGACGATCATTATTGCAGCGTGGACTCTACCATCCGAAATCTCTCGGTGCTGCTCTGAGCTTTCACATTCTCAAAGCGGACATCGAAATCTCCCTCTCCTTTCTCATGCCCTCCCCTTTTTCGGACTTTCCTCCCTCTTTCCGTTCAAACTTCCAACCTGCAAGAGTTCGTCGAATCGCATTTATTATTAACGAGGAAATTCGATGTCAGCGGGCTTCTGAATCGGGACGACGCACTGTCCAACATACAACGGACAGATGAATATAATTGGGCCTCAGAAACAGGTTCTTATATCGTCCGAATTGTTGGGCAAGCGCGCGCGGACTGTGAGCTTATAACCTGGCGACGCAACTTTCGCGCTGCAGAAGTCTTTTCCGATAATTTATTTGTGGGAACCCCGTGCACAGCACAATACCTCTTTTAGACATAGTGTAGTTCATCCCACCAGTTTATTTTTATTTATATTATATACAAATCTGCAGAACAGCCGTCAAAAAGATAGAAGTCCGCATAGTTCTATTCAGACATTGTAGGTGAAGTAGTTGAACGCTCGTTAGATTTATATCAGTGAAAAACACCTATCAGCAAGAAAATGAATATACTGTAGTTATCTTTCTTACTGACAAGTTGGTTTCACTGAACTCGATGCTACAGGCGCCCACAATGTAATCTTTTTTAGAGCGCAGCTTTTGGGCGTTTGTTTCCGCGTTGAGCAGCGTCGCCGTCGCCGTCGGCGTAAATCGCGCGCGTTGCCTAATGGGACGCCACTAGTTTCCCCCGCTAAATTTAGCGGGGAAACTGAGTTGGTGTTTAGGTCATGTGGCGAGATTTTACCGCTACATTTAGCGGGGAAACTAAATGCGCAGTGTTACATTATGAGACGTCACATACGCATACATGCCAACTCAGTTTCCCCGCTACATTTAGCAGGGAATTGAATTGGTGTTGAGGTCACGTGACGCCACGTTTCCCGCCAAGTCTAGCGTGAAGCAACCGAATTTGTCTCATAGGTGACGTGACACGAAGTCATGTGACGTTTTAAATTTAGCGGGAAAAGACTGGTGTGAGATCGTGGCGCCGATTTCTCAGCTAAATTCTAGCGGGAAGCTGCGAGGACCAGGGAGGGTGTGGCGGGAGGGAGAGGGGTACGCAGGGCGGGGGAGGAGGCACAAAGGAGGCGAGGTTATGGCGGAGCGCGAGGGGCGGGGTAGGGAGGAGGAGGGGAGGAGGGGGTACAAGGGGAGAGGTTGCAGGAGGCATATGTGGAGGAGGGTACGCAGGAGGAGGGAGGGGAGGTACAAAGGAGGCGAGGTTATGAAGGAGCATGAGGGAGGGTACGCAGGGAGGAGGAGGGGAGGGTACAAAGGGAGGACACGGAGGAGCATGAGGGGAGGGTACGCAGGAGGAGGGGGGGGAGGGAGGTACAAGGAGGAGAGGTTGCGAAGGGCATGAGGGAGTGGGTAGGGAGGAGGGAGGGAGGTTACAAGGGAGAGGTTACGGAGGCATGAGGAGGGGTACGCAGGAGGAGGAGGGGAGGGTACAAAGGAGGCGAGGCTATGAAGGAGCAGGAGGGGAGGGTATGGAGGAGGAGGAGGAGTGAGGAGGAGGGGAGGGTAGTAGAAGGGGGGGAGGGTACGGAGGAGGAGTGAGGGGAGGGTACGGAAGGAGGAGGAGGGGAGGGTCAGAGGAGGAGAAGGAGGATGGGAGGTAGGAGGAGGAGGAGGAGGGTACGAGGAGGAGGAGGAGGGGAGGGTACGAAGGGAGGAGGAGGAGGGTGGCGGAAGAGGAGAAGGAGGGTAGGAGGAGGAGGAGGGAGGTGGAAGAGGAGGAGGTATGGATGGAGGAGGAGGAGGGGAGGATACGGAGAGGAGGAGGAGGGAGGGTACAGAGGAGAGGGAGGAGTGAGGGGAGGGTAGGGAGGAGGAGGAGGGAGGGTACAGAGGAGGAGAGGGTGTGAAGGAGGAGGAGGGGAGGATGGAGGAGGAGGAGGAGGGTACAAGAGGAGGAGAGAGGTACGGAAGGAGGATGAGGGAGGGTGGGGAGGAGGAGGAGGGGAGGGCACGGAGAGAGGAGGAGGGAGGATACGGAGGAGCAGGAGAGGGAGGGTACAGCAGGAGGGAGGAGGAGGGGAGGGTACAAGAGGAGGAGTAGGAGGGCATGGAGGGCAGGAGAGGGTACGCAGGGAGGGTACGGAGGAGGAGGAGGGGAGGGTAGGGGAAGAGGTACGGAGGAGGAGGGGAGGACACGCAGGAGGAGGAGGAGGTAAAGAGGAGGAGAGGAGGCATGAAGGAGGAGGAGGAGGGTACGAAGGAGGAGGAGGGGAGGGTACAAAGGAGAGGAGTAGGGGAGGGTACGGAAGGAGGAGGAGGGAGGGTACGCAGGGGAGGAGGAGGAGGGTACGAGAGGAGGAGGAGGGGAGGGTACGGAGGAGGAGGAGGCATGAGGAGGAGTAGGGAGGAGGAGGGAGGGAGGGTACAGAGAGAGAGGAGGAGAGGAGTACGAGAGGTGGAGGAGGAGGAGGGTACAGAGGAGGCGAGGTATGGGGAGCGGTGATGGAGGAGGAGGAGAGGGTACGGAGGGGGAGGATGGGAGGGTACAAGGGAGGAGTAGGAGAGGAGTACGGAGGGAGGGGAGGGAGGTACGTAGGAGGAGGAGGGGAGGGTACAGAGGAGAGGGGTGGAGGGTACGGAGGGGAGGAGGAGGGAGGGTACGGGAGGAGGAGGAGGGGAGGGTACAGAGGAGGAGGAGGAGGGGAGGGTACGGAGGAGAAGGGTGAGGGGAGGATACGGAGGAGGAAGGAGGAGGAGTAGAGGGAAGAGGTACGGAGGGGAGGAGGAGGTATGGAGGGGAGAGGAGGGGAGGTACAGAGGAGGAGAGGGGAGGGATACGGAGGTGGAGGAGGAGGGGAGGGTACAGAGGAGAAGGGGGAGGGGAGGATACGGGAGGTGGAGGAGGAGGGGAGGGTACAGAGGAGAGAGGAGGGAGGGTACAGAGGAGAGGAGGGAGGGTACAGAGGAGAAGGAGGAGGGAGGATACGGAGGTGGAGGAGGGGAGGGTACAGAGGAGAGGAGGAGAGGATACGGAGGTGGAGTAGGAGGAGGGGTACGAGGAGAAGGAGGAGAGGAGGATACGGAGGTAGGAAGGAGGAGGGAGGGTACGGAGGAGGAGGAGGAGGGAGGGTACGGAGGTAGAGGAGGAGGGAGGGTACGGAGGAGAAGGAGGAGGGGAGGATACGGAGGTGGAGGAGGAGGGGAGGGCTACAGAGGGAGAAGGAGAAGGGAGGGTACGGAGGTAGGAGTAGGAGGAGGGTACAGAGGAGAAGGAGGGGAGGATGCGGAGGAGGAGGGTGCGAAGAGGAGGAAGAGAACGCGGGCTGGAGAAAGCAGGAGGTGCAGAACCGAGTATGTGAGGAATGTGAATCGTTATTTGTACAGATATATATATTTCTTTCTCGGATTGTTTAGCACGGTTTATCGCAAAGTCAAGATAGCTCAGAGACGTCCTCTAACTTCGCATTACAAGGAACTTGTAAACGTCTTCCTGGCTTTTCTTTGCGTAGTTTCGCTTTGCGTAGTTGCGACGTCAGGTGGACGTCGAACGGTTTCTTTTCTCAATTATCTTTTTGAACCGGGTAACGTCGATAGTTCATCGCACGTGTTGCACGTTCTATCCCAACCACGAGTGTCACATTCTAGCATGTTTTGAGCATTCATGCGTACCATGGTTTTTTTGCCCGGGCCGAAAAACACGGTTCGCTTTTCTCGGGAACTCCCTGCCTGTCGTGTGCCTTGATACCAAAGAGGGAGCAGGGCGCATAGTTTTCCCGAGTATACTTTCCGGGCAATAACGTTTGGCTCTAAAGAATATTAAAAATTTTCCGCTCTCTCTCCCTTTCCCCCCGCCCCCAAAAACAACTATGATAAAAAAGAGCATTCACCAGTATTTCTAAAAATATCTCGTTCTGCTTCAACCAGGAATTATTTTCGCGCATCCATCCCTGACGTTCAATTTGTCCATGACGCTGCATCTTTTTTTCCAAATACTTCCTCTCTCCTCGCTCTCCCCGCCACAAAAAAAACGCATAAATTTGTTTTATTTTTAAGAAGTGCGAAACTTACGGAGAACGTTGAGGATGATGGAGTCTTCCCAGAGCTGCCCGTCGAGCCTAGGGTTCTGCGCCCTACACGTGAGCGTGGCCTTGTCCGATTCCGCCGTGAGTACGAGCAGGAGCACGATGGCGGTGACGTTGGCCTTCTCGTCCGTGAAGAACGGTTCCAGCCTCTGCTCGTCCAGCCTCGGGATACCTGCGACCAGATGTAGTGCACTCATGCGCCTGGGCTCAACCAGAGGGACGAACATGGCGTCGCTCACTAGCATTTTTAAGCTAAGAAACTGTGGTCTGTACCGATTTGAGAACTGCACGATCGTCAACCACGGGATGATGAAGGCTGGTAGGTGTTTCAGCCGTCCCGCTTCCAGAACGAGCTTAACTCCTGCCTTTGATAAGAGTTCTTAATAAAGACTTTTTTTTCTGTCAGTGCCCACGAACTTTTTCAGAAAGGTGCTCCTGGCCGGTTTCAGTTTTCATTGTTCGTGCATATGGCGCATGGTTTGCTCGCTTTCCAAAAGCGACAAACATGCGCGTGCTAGGCAAGGAGATCGCTTGCTGGGCTGAGGAGCCTTAAATATTGGAATAATGTGTACACTAGAGCCACTAAATAAGCTGCGCTTAGAGTATCGGTACTGCGTTCCCCGACATTGTTGTGGGCGCCGCCATTTTGGCTCGTATGCCGAGCAGACGCAACTGCCGATCGTCATGATTCAAAGTGCGACTTCCACAGCATTAGATTCGGTGTTACGAAGCTCATGTGTTGTTCGCTTTGCTCTGTCGCGAACTATTTAAAGATTTGCGGAGGGCGGATAAGCGTTTCCTGGTGATTTCAAATAAAGCATCGGGTAACTGGAAACCATAATTTTAAGACAAAATATGGCCAAGTGTCATTACTCTGAAGCGAAGCTTATTTAGTGGCACTGGTGTGTACCTTTTCTCAGCAAGGGCGCAGCCATTTAGAATGTCGTCATTTCTGGTGTGCACTAGAACATTTGTTTTTCTTTCTCCCCGCTACTGGAAGATGGTCATGAAAAATAGACGATTGCCACACATTCTTCTTTCGCGCTTGCCTATATTTTCTCGCATATTCCAGGTTGAAATGTTTTTTTTTCGTCCCGCATACCAGATATGGTACCCAAGGTAACTTAGAATAAAAGGAAACGAAAAACGTATATACCCCGTTTAAGCCAACGGTTTATGTAAGCTGATACTTCAGACAAAGCTACAACCGCAGGCTAGCCCGCTCTCCTAGCTCCAACTTCCAGACGAGCATTTCTAGTACGATCGCTCGTTTTCCGGAAAGAATGTTTCAGAAGCGTGACCACGTGTACTCAGTGCTTGTTGCATTGGCTGCAGAGCCTGCAACGATATACGCTAGGAATGTTTTTCACCTTACACGAGCCTATCTGCTATCATACTCTGTTTCATGCTTAGCGTGCAACGCTGTCAAAGCTACTGGCGCGAGCGCGTGGCCTCATCTAGTTTTGTTGCGCGAGAACGCGTGCAAATGATCAACGAGATCAAGCCCCATGCTAGCGCCAGTAGCTTTGACAGCGTTACGCGCTAAGTACGAAACAGGTATAGTGAGGCCATGTATACTGCACGTAATGCCACTTACCAGCAAACTTCTTTGTTTCGGTGTATTTTCAAAGACAAAAGCAAGTGTTTTCTTTTAATTTCTCCTTCACAAAATTCGATGACGTAGTTGAGGGGGGAAGGGGTGGGGTTGCGATACACACCAAGGATGACATTTGAATGCGGCTCATAGATTGCACGAGCTATTGCGTGAGCACGTGAATTAGGATCGTGATAATCAATAGCTCGACAAGCATTCGGGTAGCCCGTGCAAATTGGCATGTGCATGTTCATGCAGCTCTCTGCTTGTCTCTCAGCTGTAAATGAGCAATTTAGCCACTGCAGTACAACCGCTAGCCTGGGGTCTTTACCATGCACCACACAGTAGTGATACACGACCGCATGCCGGTACGATGCTCATCCAGATCGAAACGGGCAGAGGGTGGGGGTCCCGAACCGAGGATCCCCTGGGTTCTGCAGCGCGAGGCCCTGTCACTCCACCTGCTCCAAGCCGTAGTGGCACGTGTCCAATCGCCGCAATGACGGCAGCAGCCAGAACCATAACAAATGTCTGGAGCTCAGCTCCATGTCTTGTGCTTTGCCACACCCGGCGTGGCTAGGACCAAGTTTGGGTGGCCTACGGGGGCGTCTGGTAAAGCTCGTATTATTGTCACGAAGGAATAGAGATTCAGCAATCAAACTCGAGTAGGAGTTGAGACTTTCTCTACTTGTTCGCCACCAAAAGTTACCCACTTTTTCCAGCGATGCACCACATGCCGGAGGCCATTGTTATAGAACTCCTCGTTTTGAGTGTTCAGGAATCGCTCCACTTCAGCAATCACTTGGTCGCCGTCCTTGAAATGCTTTCTTCTTATTTGGCCACACTGGAAGCGTCTGCGCCATTTAACCAAAGTGTCATAAACTGGGGCGTTGTCCCCGAACAACGCTCCCAGATTGGAATGAATATCCTTGGCATTGCTTCCCTTCAAATGAAAAAAAACGGATCACTGCATGTGCTTGGCACCGACGGGCGGTGCCATTTTTGTTTCGACTCCCTAGCGGCGTTCCGAGCTACTATAGCATGCGATGTTTATACTGTGCGGAAACTAGAGGGACGCGCGCTCATGTTGATGCCTGTTTTGTTCCGTTTTTTTTAATTTTTTGTGCCGATAATACGAACTTTATGAACGCCCCTCGTAT
>JAZHYW010041622.1:0-12466 GCA_037355805.1 Ixodes ricinus
GGGTTTGGAAAACGAAAACTTGCTGCAAGAACCCCATCTAAAGACGCAAACGTGACAAACTCAGAAGTTGAAAAAGTAAAGAGGAACACTGCGTGTGTAAAAACTTTCAAAATAAAGAAAAAAGAATATGTAATGTTTAGAGACACCGGCTACACAGTTTGAAAACAATTAACAACAAGATTGCACACGATCTAGGGTAAAGGAGTTTATAAAATGCACTTGGTGTTCACGAGAACATAAGCACTGCGTGTTTCACACCAAACAAAAAATATACTCATTGTCGGACACTATGTCTGCACTCACCACCCTAATATAGTTTTAGCCACTGATACCATATGCCCACGTTTGAGTATTTACCGTCACTTGATTGAAAGTTATACACGATTTTCGTACATATCAATATAAAAATGACGACCAACGAGCCCTAATCATAGATAAAAGTAAATGGTGACTGCTACAAAGAGGTATCTTTATTTTCTCATTGAAAATGACGTTTCTAGCAATGATCTGACTTGAGCCTCTATCTTTGACACTGATGAAAAATCTGCGGGCGAACATTTAATATTTAGATGCCTGAATAAACTAATTGTCCTATTTGTGCTCTAATCTCTCGTAGTTATAATTGTGAAGAGAGAGACTGCTTATGGAAACATTAATTAAAAATTGATTTCTAACGTAACAGCATCTTCATAAAATTTAGTCCGTCCCTTTGTTCGTGTATTTTCTACTACATTTAGCGGGAAAATCAATGTCTCATGAACTCTCATCACTAGATGCGATTTCCCACTAAACTTAGCGGGAAAATTAATGTTACGTGACTTTTGTACTCAGTTTGCCTTTTTCATTTGCCGAGAAAATTTATAGAAATAAAGGTTCTTTACTCCCCGAAACAACCGTATAATGCCCTCTAAACACATTTAAACGATCTCACTCCCAATCCTGAATTTTATGCATTTTATGACTTTCGAGATTACGGCTGTTGTTAATGTTTATATTTACTGTTTAAAGCACTTTTTATGGCGTGATGTTTTCTAGACGTTTAAGAGAGGCTTCGATAACGATATCCAATAAACATTCCCACCGTTCGTAAAGGCGAAAAGGAAGTATCGGATCTTGGTATGCGAACGCGAAAGGAGACAAGGGACACACAAAAACACGTCAGATCCGGACAGCGTTCAACTCCAACAAGTTCATTCTCTCTTCCGGCGTGCATAGCCCGCGTGATTTTGACAACGCCCCTGCCGGCTCAAGGCCATGCTCATCCCTCTGCCCTCCGACCGATGCTCCCTATCTACTTCTCGAGAAACCCTTCCTCCTTTCTGCTCAAATTAAGGGATTTATAACTGACAATGTTGTCGCCTCACTGTATGAGGTAAGCCTCAACCACTTCCCGTCCCAACCGGCAAGGTACTTTTTGATAGCCGCCACATCGTTAAAGATGGGCTTGCATCCCACGCAGCTATTCACGTTCTCCTGTTGCTGAAAGCTTATATTTGTGTTCTTTTGATCCATCGTTTAGGCGATGCCCTGTCTGCCGATTGTTAGTCTTGCCGCAAGACAGTGGAATTGAGTATACTACCTTCTCTTCGCAGTTGGGAAATTTTTCATTGTGTTTCTTTTCGCATTTCTTTCCTATGTTATTTTCTTCATCAACTTTTTTGTATAATTTTCGAATTTTGTTCTTACACGTAAAAAGTGTTTTTCAATCATGAGAAAACTGTTTCTTGATGTGGTGAGAGAACCCGCGAGTGTACGGAATGGTAAGAAATCTCTTGAGTCTTTGTGCTTCCTTATCACTTTTCTTGTTTGCTAATAGCCGAGTGTCCACCGTTTTTACTAGGTATGTGGGGTACCCTGCGCTTCCTAATCGCAGGGCTTGGTTCTTTAGGCTGTCCTCCCCATAGCGAAGACATGACTTTAACAGTGATGATGAGATGACCGACTTAATAATTCCTTGTTTAACGGTCTTTGAATACGAGCTTTAAAACAGAAGTAAAGGTTTATTTGTACTCTGCTCGTAAATCCAGCAAGTCTCTGTTTTCGTTTTGGTTTTGCTTTTTATCTTTAGATTTAGGAACTGTAGTCCTTCTTCGTTGCCTTTTCCCTCGGTGAATTGTAATCCCAACGAATGCCTCTGAAAACATGATGTTACTTTTTTTATGAATTTCATGTGTGTGCATTACGAGGTAATAGTCTAGGAAGCGAAAGGTATGTAGGTCTCGTTTAAACGCACAAAAGGGCATGCATTTGTGGAGACAAGATCATTTAGGTTTTTTGAATCAGCATGGAAAATTTCTAGAAACACAACTACCACCCCACAAGAAAGCTGGTCACGTTGGGAAACCTCAAGGGCCTGGTTTTCTCAACTTATTCAACCAGCATCTGACACCGCAAACTGCGACAGTTCTCACCAAGCACGGAAGTTCAACGCAGCCGTCGTACTGTCTCGTTTCGACATGGTGGCGACTATTCATCGAGCGTCAATCATGGTGCCAGAGACCCAGCGGGACCAATTCGTGACCTCAGCGGTGCGCTCAAGTTGCAAGGAGGGATTTGTGATGCAAAAGTGCAGGAGATACCTCAACGCTATTCGTGAGCTAAAGTCTTTCATATGCGCTTACTGGAATCAGACAAGAAAGGAGAGTTAGTAGTGTTGAGTGCTGAAACGTATAATGAAGAATCATTAAGAGCGGTAAAGAAATATTTTTCAAACAATGATCGAACCCCTCTCGAGAGCTTAAGCACAAGGTGTGCGAAGTACTGAAAAGAACTAATTGGAGTGTGCTCTTGCATCCATCAGAAGAAAAAAAAAGAATAACCATCTAGAGGTGTTTTTCAAAATTAAAACTAATAAGCCTGAGAAGCCGTTCAGGTGCATAGTACCCGAGGTAGGGACGTGGCAAAGGTACTAGGTACATTCCTTCAATATAAATAAACCTTCTGAACTTTTCTCATTCCTTCAGAATCCGAGTCTAGAGGTTGCTTGGAGACTTTGGGCTCCGTTCACCACAGACGGCAGTGTTCTCACCCGACACAAAAAAATTCTACCTCTTTCCTGACACGAAAACTGAGATTGAAAGAGTCTAATCTGCGATCATTGAGCAAAGATTTGAAAAAGTTCAGAAGGACGCAAGACTGAGCCTTAGAGGTTTTCTACAGCTACTCAGGTTGTACCTTCCGTCACTACTCGTAGAGTTTCAAGACAATGTCTACAATCAAACAACCGGGGTGTGCATTGGGTCCGTGGTTGCTCCTGTTCTGAGCGAACTTTATATGAGCGCCGTAGATGTGGCAGTCAAATCAGAGATGACTCGCTGGTTGACCTTGGGAGACCTATATATTTATCGCTTCGTAAATGATTACTTAGAAATGCACACAAACGAAATTTACAAAGAGCGTGACATTATGTTTTCAGAGGCATTCGTTGGGAGTACTTTTCACTGGGGACATATTAAACGATTAATTAAAGAATAAAATTAAACAGATCCTAGATCCAAAAATAAAAATGAAAGAAACAGAGACATGCTGGATCTACGAGCAGAGAGCATATAAACATTTACTTCCGTTTAAAATATCGATTTAAAGACAGTTACACAAGGGATTAAGTCGTTCATCTCATCATCACTGATAAAGTCGTGTCCTCCCTATGGAGAGGACAGCGTAAACAACAAAGCCCTGCGACTAGGGAGCGCAGGGTACCCCACAGACCTAATAAAAATAGTGGCGTCTAGGCTATTAGCAGAGAGGAAAAGTGAAAAGAAAAGAAGAAGACTGAAGAAATTTCTTACCATTCCGCACACTCACGGATTCTTTTACAACATCAAAAACTGTTGTCAGATGATTAAATAGACTCTTCACGTTTAAGAACAAACTTTCAAAAATTTTACAAAAAGTTAACGGAGAAAATTTAGAAAATAAATGCGGAAAACAACACAAAGAAACAAGGAAACATTTGACAACTGCGAAGTGAAGGTAGTATACTCGATTCCACTGTATTGTGGCAAGACTTGTGGTACATTCGGGTGGTCGCCTCTTTCCTCTGACCTTGATTCAGCAGAGCACCCCCCCCCCCCTTGCCACCAAAGCTACTCGGGATCCTTTTCGAGCCGACCACAACTGCTGGGTTCAGAGCGCTCTGACATTCTCAGACCAGCCACGGAAGTAGAACGTATTCACATTGGTAATGCATAAAAAAAAGACCTTACAGCGTACGGTGGGCGATTGAGCAAAATTTATGCTCGCAACGTGATTAAATAACGGTTGTGACGTAAATTGTTCTACGTATCAACATGTAAAAAAGAAACAAAAAAAAAAAACCAGCGGTATGCGAATTGATTTTCGCAGAACAGAACGAAAGCCAATGTTTGGAAAGAGTTGTCGACTCATCGCGTTTTCGACTGTGAACGCGCTCCGATAGCCGTCATGCGTACGGCATAACAGGCAAATATGAAATGGTTAATAAACCGCATTTTTCGCACGGCGGAATATCGTGCAAGCAGGATATAGCACGTATCGCCATGTGACGCCAGTCACAGTGCATTATATTCGGCTCTTCTTTTATTTTACAACACAAAGGTTTGAACGCACTTTTACCAAACCCGAACATTTCTTGAAGCGACCACAAAACCCGGTAAAACACCGGCGAACTCTGCGAGCTGTTTCTTCGGCGGTTAGGTTTAGCAGGTTCACTGCCGTGAGAAGAACGACTTCGTGAAAACACTGGGAATACTTTCCACGTCGACTTTTCCTGTTACGGTCACTAACGAATGTCGTCCCGTCCGTTGTAATCCTCGCACCAAGGAATGCACAAGTGCTTTGTGGAACCAGATATCGACCGCCGCAATGCCGGAACCACACACTACCACAGACCACTGCCGGCCACCGTCAACAAAACCACGTGATCCCGTCCAAATACCGCGTGACGCCTGCGCCGCTCCGCACTCCGACGGCTACAGACGGAGTGCTATGGAGCGGTCTGAGAGAAAGGTGCGCCCTCAGCAAGAACCAGCCGATCAGGCACCGCACTCTCTTTCCACCACCAGATTTCGCGCGATCTGGAAAGAGTGCTCGAGAGCGTGCAGAAAATAGCACGCGAATTCGCCGTCACATCGGGCAGACAGGGCGGTACCTAAACGATAGATTAAAATAAGACAAATATAAGCTTTCAGTAAGAGGAGAACGAACCCTAAAAGCGCATGTGAATAGCTGCAAGGAATGCAAGCCCATCTTTAACGAAGTGGCAGCTATCAAAAAGCACCCTGACCTTTTGGGAAGGGAAGTGGACGAGGCCTCCCTCATAAAGAAGAGAGACAACAATGTGAGTCACAAATCCCTTCATTTCAGCAGAAGGGAGGAATGGTTTCTCGAGAAGGAGATAGGGAGTCTCGGTCGGGGAGAGAGGAATGGGCGTGACCTTGAGCCGGCACGTGCGTTCTCAAGATCACGCGGGCTCTGCACGCCGGAAAAGATTATAAACTTGCCGCGAATTGAACACCGCAGGTGTCTGACGTGTTCTCGTGTGTACCTTGTCTCTTTTTGCGTTCGGATACCAAGATGTTTAACCAACACGCTCTCCTAATTCTATCGAAGTATCGGATAATGTTGTCGAATCAAAAACGCAATCTACTCAAACGCACCACCCCAATAACTCAAAAGTGCATTTTATGTGCCTGGTATTTCGACGTCAAAAAATACTCTAGGTTACGCCTCGCGACATAGAATATATGAATAAAAAACAAAAAAAAAAACATAGAAACTTACAACTTGACACAATGCACACTAGTAGAAGAACGATGGCCAGATTTCCCATGACTGTGGCTGAAAAAAACAAACAAATAATGTACGCCGTTCCACCTTCTATGAACACTGCAAATAATCACTCGAATTGGGATGTGTGAATTCTAAAACTACGTAGATAATATGTTATTGTATCGGTTTGTGCATAGCCAAGTAGTGTTTTTTTTTTAAATCACGAGATCACGAGTAATGTATTCACGGGTTATTTATGCTTAAAGCTGCATCTCCAGCAAATTTCAAGACATCACAAACTGTGTATCTAGATCTTTTTTCGTTGATAAATCACCAACGCATTAGAGTCTTTGGAAACGTCGTTGAAATCGCCCCTCCAAAAACTACGCATAGCGCGAAAAAAGGCTGATGCAGTAGTGGGTTGTGCCAAATGCTACCATTAATTAAAATGATTAGCGTTAAGTATAATTGGGTAATGAATACATTTTAGTACTTCATATTTTTATTATTTCCTTTATCTGCATGGTTTCATGATGAAAAATAACGCGAAACATAAGGACACAGACGAGACAATACACAAGACAGGGCGCTGATTAACAACTTCGTTATTGTTAAGAACTGTGACTAGAAGACGATGACGACGGTCGTTCTTCTGGCGCCATGAGCACGAGCAGCGTCGATCTGAATTCCGACATCATGGAATAAACACGTTCCTTCTCCTGGCTCCACAGTAGAATGTGTTACATATCGCCACAACGGCGATTCGGTTAGCACTTTGCTACATTGGCGACGGCCACGGACAACCACGCAGGAAACGGTAGACTGGTCGGCGGGCACCACCGGTAAGCTCCTTAGTCATATCGTGCAATGTTCTTCCCTTCGAAGATGTCGCAGACAAGTGGGAATCGTATCTTATTAGAGTCGAAGCTTCATTCGACGGAAGTCGGATCACATCTGCAGCTCAGACGCGAGATCTTCTAGTATCGGCACAAGGAACGAAGGCTCTCTGCGTGTTATCCGCAAATTACGTACCTACAAAAGTGTCTGAGCTTACCTATTATTAGACTGTCAAGCGCAAGGATAGTTACCTAATACCTAAGCCAAATGAGATAGCGGAGGGTTTTCGTTTCTACAACCGTGCACAGGGAGGTAATGAGACAGTTCAAGATTTCCTGGTGGACTTCCGTCGAATTACGGACAATCGCAATTTTGGGTTACTGCCCGACCGAATGTTGCATGACCGCCTTGTTTGTGGGCTGCACAACAAGAAGCTGCGACACACTTTATTGGCACGCCAGGACCTGACGCTGTATCCGGCAGTGGGTAAGCAGTCGCTACAGAGGGGGTCACGAAAGGTGCCACACCGATGGTGAAGCCAGAGGGAGGTCTACAGAAGATGACAGCGAAAGGGAGCCGAGCTTCTCAGATCCAAGCTCGAAGCGAGGTTCAAGGGAAGATGAGAAGATCAAGCCTCGAAAACCGCTGTGGTAGAGCCTGACACCCACCCAGTGATAACGGGTTTCGGAAAAAGACATTTTTTGGCTGTGGCAAGGCTGGACATGTTGCACAGCGGTGTACTTCACGTAAAACAAAATCGGCCGCAGAGGCTAACGCCTTATCTGGAACAGTCTAATGAAATCGGCGGTATTGATATCATTTTTCCGCGACCGCATTAAGAGGGCACGATCAACCTGATTGCGCCAGTTCTGCTGCTGTTCACGTGGGGCGGTGTTGAACTGCTCATGGAACTGGACGTAGGCATCCCGGTCTGCGCCCTTCCGAAAAGTGTATATGAAGAGAAAAAGCAAGCTGGCCTCGTTTGCAACACACCGCATTAAGCTTGTCAAGCCAACACGGCAACGTCCCCATCAAGGGGAAGTTGAGTTTGAAGGTCCGTAACGAACACGAAGAACCTAATGTGGACGCGGAGCTAACAGTTTTGGGATGCAACGGACCAAGTCTGGTTGGCTGCGACGTTATTCGAGCGTTCGGCCTTCTTCCAGATCAACTGTTGCCTTTAAAGTCTGAACGTGGAGACTTGAATGAGGTTTCGGCAGAACACAAAGAACTATTTCAACCGGGATTGGGTCTAATCTAATCGAAGGCTGTGCGGTGATTTTAAGCTCACCATAAACAAGGCATGTCCGACGGAGCAGTATTCTTTAGTACTGATCGATGACATTTTCGCTTCGCTGAATGGTGGTGACTGCTTCAACACGTTGGAACTTCGGGAAGCTTACAACCTAGTTCCCCTAGAAGAGGAGTCCAGGAGGTTGACAGTATCGAACAAGCACAAAGGATTGTTCTGTTACAACTGTTTACCATTTGGCGTGGCGTCACCCCCTTCCTTTTTCCAGAGGAGAATGGAAACCCTGCTACAAGGCATATCAGGAGTACAAGTGTATCTTGATGATGTACTGGTCTCGGAGAAGAAGCGGGACGGCGGTTAAAGACTTCGTCAAGTCTTGCAAGTGCTCCGCGATAACGGAGTCAAGCTGAACAAGGAGAAGTGTTGCTTCTGAAAAGCAAAAGCGGTCTACCTGGGACAGAGGATTGACAGTAAGGGGCTCCTTCCAACTGGCAAAAGCCTGGAGGCGCTCAAGGATGCGCCAGCACCAACGAGCGTCAGCGGGCAACGCTCGTTCCTGGGCCTCAAAACCTACAATAATCGGTTTGCGTCCAAAATGCCAGCGCTGTTGTCCCCCCCCCCCCCCCTATATGCTCTATTATAAAAGGGACGCATTCAGCACTGGGGTCAAGATGAGGGCAGGGTCTTTCACCGAGCAAAAGCAGCACTGATTGAGTCCAACATGTTAACTCACTAATACCCATCAAAGCCCCTGGTTCTTGAATGTGACGCTTCACCACGGACAATTGGAGCTGTCCCTTCTCATCGTTCTGGAGGCGACGTGCTACCTGTTGGATTTTGTTCAGAGACATTGTCAAAATCTGAGAAAAACTACTCCCAACTAGAACGAGGGCCCTTGGCATTCGTGTTCACTATCGCGAAGTTTAGAGACTGTTTTTTGGGTAGGGATTTCAACCTGGTGACTGGCCACAAGCTCTTGGTAGGACTTTTTTACCACGACAGAGCCGTGCCGGCAATGGTCCCGCGGCGAGCAGTCAACGGTGGTTCATCATCCTCAGTGGATACAGGTAACGCATCGAGTAACGCGCCGGGACAAGTAACGCCAATGCCGGCGCCATGAGTAGACTTCCCTCGCATGTGGATCCAAACGAACTGGAAGAGAAACTTCCAGACATAATTAGGTCTTCGAAAGAGTTTGAGAACGGTCTGGTGACAGCGAAGCAGATGGCACAAATGACTGCGGAAGATTAGGTGCTGTGTGGTGTCATCAGCTATACCCAGCGCAGATGGCCGCGGAAGCTGTCGGTAGAACAAGAAGGGCTTGGACCTTTCTGGAGAAGGAAAGACGAGCATTCGGTGCAACACAGCTCTGGGCCAGCCCATTCGGTTTCCCGAATGGGCTAGCCTAGAGCTGCTGCCGTGACCTACATCAGACCATGACGTTCCCTTCGACGGAGCTCCAGCTGAATCTGGACTGGACGCGTTGCCAAAACAGGTGCCGGACTTTCAAGCTTCTCTCAAAGGGGGAAGATATGTTAGGAACTGTGACCAGACGAAAATGACGACGCTCGTTCTTCTGGCGCCGAGAGGGCGATCAGCGCCGTTTCCAATTCCGTCATCATGAAATAGACACGTTCCTTCGCCTTGCTTTACAGTCGCACTGTTACATATCACCACACCGGAAATTCGGTTGGCACTTTGCTACACTTAAATTGACAGAAAAAGCGGGCATAAGGTCTTCTTTTTCCCACTGTGGTGTCGCTTCTTTTTCTTGTTTCTTCGAGTGAGAAGTTATCCAGAGTCCAAAAAGGCTATCTCAGTCTTCGAGGTTCACAGATGGTGGGTTCACGCACGGCGTTTCCTTCTTTGCTATATGGTAGGTCCCAAATATATTTAAAGACAAATGAACTTGGTGTTTATACAGTCCATTTGTGTCTTTGAACCGTGATTCACAGCTGCAGTTACGGCAATGCATTGCTTAATGGGAGAATGCTCCAACTTTTAACGAACTGTGTTTTTAAAGTCGGATGTTTAAGCGTCTCTCTGTTTGTCTAATGTATGAGTGTGCGCGAGAGAATTAGATTTCATACACTCCCCTTTTTGTAAGGCCGTGCTTAATGTGGCATTCACTGTTGTCTGTTTGACAGCATATGTTTTGCGCGTGTTTTAACTCGGTCACAATAGTGCTCAATTTGTTGCGGGCTGAGGATACGACATTGACCCTATTTCTCGAGGCGACTCCCTTTATCCGATGAGAAAGGTATGACTTTTATATATAGTATGACTGCAGCATTCTTTTAGCCTTTCTTAACGTTATATATTTGCTGTTTTGGGGGTATCCAGGTTGAGGTTACGCCTTAGTTTCCCATGTTCCGATGAGATGTGTTCGTGTTTAAAACATACATTCGTATTACGAAATTAGCTCCCTGGTTTCAACTATTAACTAGTATGTACCCGGCTTAAATGTTAGTTATAATCGCACATTTTATGTCAATTATGATGATTTCACATCACCCTGAGGACGACTCTAAAACTATTTCAATCATCTGGAATTATATCACAATGCCATTTTCAACCCTAACTTACCTCAATTTAAGAAGTGCTTGCTTTGTGTACTGACAGACTGTTTATGATTTGCAACTATTCAATTCTTATTTTTAAGAAGTGTGTGAAATTATGAAACCTTTCTTATTTGTATTTTTATATAATCCGCTTTGTTACTAACACGTGCACCAATGTGTAGGCGTCGCCGTTATTGGGCTCTCAAAAGAAATAAAGAAAAATACAAATAACTGTGTCGGGAAAGTTCGAGTGTCTGAGCCTCGCGATTCGGGCGGGGAAGCTTACTTTCATATTGTGGATGCAGGATTTTCTGAACGCTCACCTCGAACCACCGAGACCTCAAATAAGGTATTTGTTGTTCGAGATTGGAGCATCCAGCATACAAGTTTTTAACTGACCTCCATTAGAAAAAAAATTAATTTCGTAGTTCTTGGGGATTCAAAGGTGAAACGAAGGCCAAAATTTTCTTCGATGAATGACCTTAACACGTCTTTAATTGTGCTGCTGAATTCTGCCTTCGCTATAAAGAACAAGTAGTCATCTACATACTTGAAAATGTGTTTTGTATTACCTACCAATCTATGTCCAAGGGCCCTGCCGCCTTTTTTAGAAAATTATTGCTAAGCATAGGTGCCACCCTTGAACCCATGCAAACGCCCGTCTTGTGTACATAAACGTTGTTCTGCCAGCCGATAAATCTGGATTTTAGATTAAACAACAAAAGTTCAAGGAACTCTTCTGCTACGATTGCGCTTCTTATCGTGAAACTTTTTCATCCTTTTGGCCTAAAATACATTATTTTACAGTCTTCATGAGTTGATCATTGGGCATAATATAACTCTTCAACATCAATACTGAGCGCGCAGCATCTTACTGCGTTATTATCTTTTCGGAATTTAATTACCGGCGTTAGGTTAGGAATGCAAAATGTGGCATCTATCTGTAGTAAGTTAAGGTGTTTTTGTAGGTATGCCGAAGCGCCTGAATCCAGGTATGTCGCTCTGACACTCTTGTGCGAAAAGGTACTCCTGGTTTGTGTGTTTTTGAAGCAAAAAATACCACCAACATAAAGCTCTTGCCCTTTTTGATTTCTTATGCGACCTTTCCCAAGCTTACCCTGCTAAGTACCTTTGAAGGGATACTGAACTGAAATGCGGATTTCGAAAAATAAGGCCGCAGAAGTGTTGAACGGGACGCTGCAAACTCCAAAAGATCATTCAAACATCGGTAATCTCAAACGGAGGGTCGTACTTTTGGAAGAGACGGGCGCGATCACGCGAGGTCCTTGACGTCATTGTCCCCTCGGGAGAATTTGAGAATAAGGGGAAGAGGCCTCGCTTCTCTCCTCCTCGCTTCGGTTCACCAGCTCGACGGGACGTAGCGTGGAAGAGAGGGAATGGAATTCGTGACGTGACCTGTCTCGTCGGCCTCGTCAGCCGTGTTCAATCGCACATTTCTTTTCCAAAAATACGGCGAACCGTTACAGATATCGCTCTTGGAGTGATATCTCTAACGGTTTATGCAGCTTTTTTCTCGGTCTCCCTCCGTCATACACTTTTAGACGGAAAATAAAACACATTATTATTATTATGTTTTTGGGTTTTGCAGCGTCCCGCCTATCCTTCCAGCCTTATTTTGTGAGCTCGAAATTTCGATTCACTATCCCTCTAATGATCTGTGAAACACGCGTTCGTTTCTCACCACTCAATATATAAAAAAGTATGTGTGTATATTTATAAAACAGGGAGTCAGTCTGCCTTACTAGGCGTCTAGTGCCTCAGCTGTAGGTGAGCAATATAGCCAGTGAGGTACAACCGCTAGCCTGGGCTCTTTAATGTGCACCAAGCAGTAGTGATACACGACCGCACGCCGATACTATGCTCATTCAGTTGAAAACGGGCAGGGGTGGAGATTGAACCCAGGATATCTGGGCTCCGCAGTGCGAACCTTTGCTCCACGTGCTCCGAGCAGAAGCTGCAGAAATCCCTTCTCAAACTAAAAGTTTAATGAGCGTGAACTTCTGCCAAACTTGTGCCAACTTGTGCCTTGTGTTATTTGCGCTGATAT
>JAZHYW010041624.1:0-103799 GCA_037355805.1 Ixodes ricinus
CTCCGCTGTAAAAACAATAGTGATTGAAGGGACTGAAGAAACACTCAATGCGAAGCGGGAGAAAATATTAAAAGTTTGAGGTAAATATTTTGCGTATTCTTATCTTATTAAGTGCACCAAGACAAACATTATTTTTTTAAAGATTAGTACTGCTGGTAGTGTAGGCTGTACCATTTGAAGGCCGTAGTTTGCTTCATTACCCGCTTTCGAGAAAACCAACGTTAGGCTAATATTGGGGCCAATGCTAGCCAGTGGCGGGCCGATGTTGGTCCAACAATGGTGTGCTGCTTGTGATCGATCGTTCATTCAAATGTATGTAACTATATTGCTGATTAATTATTTGATTTTTGATATTTTAAAAGAGTTACTTTCTAGCTTTCTGGTGATGTCATTCACTAAAATATCTTAAATAGGTCACACGTAAATAGTTTCCAAACTTTGCTTAAAATTATCAAAGGAACACAGCTCGATGTGTTTTTGTTTTCTTAATTTTCCAAAATGTACCATTTTTTTCAAATCCTTATGCCTAATGAGTGTCAGAGTGCCTTGGTACTTTATTTTGAAAAAAACGAAAGACGTCTACAATTCCCTGTAATGCCGAATTAGAGCGCAGCTCTTGAGGAGGAGGAGGGGAGGGTATGGAGGGGACGGTATGCCTCTCCTCCTCTCTCCACATCTACTTCTCCCCTGCTCCTTGCCTCCTCCCGCTCTTCTCTTCTTCTCCCTCTTTTTCCTCCTCCTCCCTCTTCCTCCTCCCTCCCGCGTGGTGCATTATGAGAAACGTCCCATAATGCAACGCGCGCGTCACCGCGGTGCATTATGGCACGTTTCCCATAATGCACCGCGCGGTTTCGGCTACGCGTCACACCTACGCGTTACGGCTACGCCGACGCCGACGGCGACGAGACACGAAAAAGCGTTACGCCGACGCGTCACGGTTACGCCGACAGCGACGGCGACGCCGACGCGTCACGAAAAAGCGTTACGCCGACGCGTTACGGCTACGCCGACGGCACGGCGATGCGTCACGAAAAGCGTTACGCCGACGGCGACGGCGACGCCGCTCAAGCCGAAAACGGGCGCCTAAGAGCTGCGGTATAAAATGATAAAATACTGAAGTGGTCTAACATGCGATCCCCAAACGGTGGAAGTAAACATTTTTTGCACTCGGCCACTTCAATAATCAATAACTTGGAGGGAAAAAAAATCCGCCAAGCTTGTCGTTTGCGCCAACTTTCCAAGAATTCTCTCAAAACACAAACACACACACGCGCACACACAAACTCACACACATCTGTTTCTGTTTGTGTGTTTGCGTGTGTGTGTGTGTTTGCGTGTGCGCGTGCGTGCGTGTGTGTGTGTGTCTGTGTGTGTGTGTTTTGTCAAAATTAAAGTTCCATCCCAAAACCATGCATAACTTTAGGTGAAAACCCCATATATACAAATTTTTAGGGCAGGGCATATTATCGTTTGATGCATTTTATTTAAATATTTTTCGGCGTTAGACTGTGGCGGGCCTTTCATTAAACTCCCGTGCACGCGGGTTGTGAAAGGGCGCCAGCCGTACTGCATTACTAGTCCTGATCCATAAAATATCGTTGTTGCCTTCCGTGTGCGTGCGCGTGGGTGTTCGCGTGTATGTGTGTGTTTCTCTTGTTTGTTTGCAATGTTTCCCCTTAATATTTGGACGAGAGATTTCACGTCGGTCATCTTTAAAATCTCGGCAAAGTGACGATGTGCGTCACGAGTATATTGACTCTTAAAATCATCAACTTTCCTAACGACTCAAATAAAAGAGAGATTATAGATCATTTTTTTCTTGCAACATTGCCGAAATGAAGCAAATGTACTGCATGCTTTCAAGGCGGCATAACAAGGCACCAAACTGAAACAAGCACCATGGCAACACGCAGATCGACCTAGCTGACGACTCTTACTTAGCAAGAGACGCACACTCTTCCGTTGTGGATACAGATCAGAAAGCAATGTCCGGCTACGCGTTGATAATGACGATAACGGTAGCCGCCATGACACCAACCTATCAGGGAAGCTTGTCTGTTATTTCACCACACGTTGTTAAGTCACTGAATGCACAAGGACAATTCACTGTCATCCTGGCCCTCCATGAATCGCTCAGTGACAAATCAATGGCGTGGATCGATCGGCTTCCTTTTCCTGTTCAGGTGTGGACTCACTTCGGAAGCCAGGAAGCGGAACGTCTGAAGAATCACACCATGTCCAACACGAAGGTGATCGTCTTGGTTCCAGCCTCTACGGAGCACCAGAGAACCGTCATCCTCGAGCACCTCAAGCGACCACGTCATCTACCTGTCCCTGGTCCGCCTGCTGTTCGTTCTCGAAACGGCGGATGGCCTCCCTTACAAGGAATATCCCGAAGTAAGCTGCATCGTGATTTCGCTGAACGCAACAGCAGCTGACGTTCCTAAGACAGACTTTTGGAACTGCACGGAACGCTCGGTGGTGCCTGCTGACAAGTTGTTCGTCAAGAATCGGCCAAGGGCGTGGACTGGGCTGATGCACAAGACCTTTGTCGTAAGCGCCTTCATAAAGGATGCCTCAGGTCGTATTGTCTTGAACGGTTACAAAGATCCGAGAGGCCTTACACTTGCGCGTTCCCTTCAACATCTTAACATCAGCATTCAAAATTACGCCAGTTCTGCGAGAAATAGGACGTATGACATGTTTGTTCAGGACATAATCCAAAAAAAGACCGACATCTCTATCCTCCGATGCGTTCTCAGCTTCGACAGAAGTCTGTACGTGCACGTCAACGCATACGCTGGGGAGGCTAGGATATGTTTTTACAGTTCCGAGGGTCGTAAGGTCCCAACCGTTTTGAATCTGGGTCCGTCTCTGCGTCACGTATTGCCCTTGGCTCTCATAAGTGCCTGCCTTATAGGAGCAATACACTACGCAACATGTCGGTGGCTAATGCATTCGGCCGACACCTCCCGCTTAGCGCTGTTCCTATTTGCGTCGTTCGTTGGTCAAGGTTTGCCGCCTCCTGCCTATCGTTCTAACCATGCAGTCAAAAGGATGTTGTGTGCCTCTTGGCTCGCTGGGATGTTCTTTCTCGCAATCTACATTCAGTCCGAAATAACCTCGGAGGCGAACGTGCCGGCCGTCGAGAGAGCTATAGAGACAACTGAAGACTTGGACAGGCACGCGAGGGCCGGGCTGATACTGCCTTGCGTCATTGAGTACAGCTTCACGCGCCGGAAGCTTGCGGATAGCAGAAGGGGGACACTGGGCACTCTAAACCGTCTCTTAGACGACTGCGGCCGCTCCTGCCTGGCAGGCCGCGACGGCAACACGTGCATCCGGGCATCTAGGCGTGGTACGCACGTGTTTTTGGACGTGACGGGAGCTGACGGCAGGTGCCGAAATGACGTGTCTGGAATCTCTCCTGGAAAAGACCATTTCGGCAACGTCGTCTTCGGATTCCTCGTCTCCAAGGCGTTCCCATACATTCAGGAACACGGCAACCTCTTAAGCGCCCTGTTCCAGTCAGGTCTGTACGAGGCAACAAGCCGTGAACTCGATCGCAAAAGTCGTTCCCCCTTCGTGAACGAGGAGGAGGTAACGGTTGGCAGCCCAATCAGAGGGTACTTGTTACTCTATGGCATAGGGTTGTGCGGCGGGCTGCCTTGCTTTGCTGGTCGAACGTCGTTTTCCAGTGATGAACACAACATAGCAGCTTATTTAAAACGAAAACAGCTGATTCTTTCCCAGAAAAATGTCGAAGGGCTCTTGCAGCGCATTCAAGTTTCAGGCCAGCGCTTTGCCTGGATCGAAAGCGAGGCGCGAATTTCGGGTGGTTTTCAATTACATGAAACCGGTTTCCGTTCGTAGCACACAATAGGTTTTTGGTATCGCGGCTTTTGTATGGCGCTTGTTTTTAGTTACACGTGATGCCATCCTCACGTGAAAGCCACTATGTCACCCTCGCTTGTAATACGCGTGTGAACGGCAACTATAGCATCCCTTATAAGTCACGGACTCAAAGAGGCGATTTATATCTGTTTTCAAATAAGGACGAAGGCCTCTTGAAAATATTCTAGAAATCACTTTATAAAAAAGTGATTCAGTGTGTGCATGATACGGCGTATTAGCTACCACTCGAATTGCTCTCTTCTGAAATAAATACAGTTTATTAAGGATTTTACTGGTCGTGGTTCCCCACTATAGGTGGCAAAAGTATATACAAGAATTAAATAATGCATATTAAATTAAGAGGTTTACACTAGATGGTAGTATATGTCGATGGTTATACCGAATACTTACAGCATTCGACAGTTTAGGTGTAAGGTTTTAAGTATAGGCGTCCCATAAAATGTCACGTAAAGTCTTAACAGTGCTTACAAATTCAACTTCCAAGAAGTTCAATATTAACTTTGCACTAGCATTGCACACTGAACCTTTTGATTTAAAGATAACGGCGTTTGTTTCACTTTCATTTTTTTTAAAGAATTGAATACAGTCCATGAACTAAGCATCTCTAGGCAAATTTTTGGATCGGCAACTAATCTCTCAATATTATTCTCTAAAGAAAGATCTACTAGTATCGTCGGCATAAATGACAAAGGAGGTATTACTTCCAATGGCGAAGATATCAGTCATAAACAAATGAAAAAGCGGTGGTCCGAAGACACTACCTTGAGGTACCCCTGTCAGTACTGGTTTCAGTATTGGAGAAAACCCATTCATTTCAACTGTTTGTTGCCGACAGCTTAAATAGCTGTACCCTCGAATTCCATAAAAACAGTAAGCGTTTATAATAACAATTTTATGATTCAGCTGGTCAAATGCTTTCAAGAAATTAATAAATGTCCCCAACGTTAGAAGTTTGTTTTCAATATTGTTTAGAATATATTTTTTGCTGTAGAGGACTTAGTTTGATGGAGCGACCTTCTCAAAATCCATATTAATAATGAGAAAATATCACATTTTTTTCACAAAAAGTGCTAAGTCTCCTATGTATAATCTTCTCTAAGCCTACAGAAAAAAGGGGCAAGATGACAATTGCTGCTGTAATTAGACATATAATTTCTTGCTCCGGACATATAAAACAGATACCTAGCAATCTGCATACCCTTAGGAAAAACACCAGTCGAGAGCGACAGCTTAAAAATATGCCTGAGACAGGGCGTAACAATGTCAATCACGTATTTACCGGCGGCACTTGTATGCCAATACAATTGATATACATTTACTATTCTTAAGGTTCAAAAACCGCTGAAAGTGCTTCACTCTCATCTGTAGAAAAAAAGAAGCAATTTTTTTGTGATGCGTTGAGTTAAACGGAAGCCACCACTTGCTAATTGAACACAATAAAATAGATTCGCAAAATAGTCATGAAATTTACTTCCTAATTCTACTCCCGTCAACGTATTACATTCAATTGCGAGTTCTTTGATAACGTTTTCTTGGCTGTTTCGGTCTAAATTATTTTTTTTTCTCCAGTTGAAGGCACTTCTATTTTCGTTCACTTTGTTGCGGGGATATTTCAGGGGACATTCCTGGACAACCCCACTCGTGAGAGGTGTGCGGCCGTTTCAGGTTTCTGAGTGTCAGCGCTATCTAATCCCGTCCCCGTTGTGGTCCAAGAGTTCCTCGGCCAAGATGTCTGTAGTTCCAAAAATCTTCGGAACATGCAGGTGTGTCTCGCAAAAGGAAAGAGTACCAAACCTGTCTACAACAAGCAAACCTCGTTAGGCACATCTTTCAAGAACGAACAGCTACGGGTGTTAATCGCAGGACACTTTGTGTGGAATATTGCAGCACCAAAACATAAAGTGACAATATAAATGTTCGACGCACGTGCCAGTCTAAATAAGAACTATGTTCCGCTCGTTAGAGACCCAGTTAACTAACGCATTTTCTTATTAGTGAAACATATATTGTTAATTTTTAGGCCACCACTAAAAAGATAAGTGATGGTGAACACGAATGTATTAATACTGATCACTTTGATTCGTGTTCAATACGAGTCTTTTTTATAATTTTTTTATAAGCTTAGTAAAAGCGAGAGTGATTGTCTTGTGTTTAGTTGTGACTGTCCTGTTTTTGCGCGGTTTGACTCCAAGTGTTTTAGAACTAGTTAGACTGCACCTGAACAATTAGTATCATTTGTCATTAGTACCTCTAAACATACTTTAATATATTCTGAGGGAAGTGCAGTCATGTGAGATTATAAAATGAATACGTAGATGTACATAGCAGATGACTGCTGTGTACCTCTACGCAGCAATCATCAAGAAGGGCATATTTATCTGCAGGAAGCTGACTTTGTGCGCCGTCACAAGTTTAACAATCTCTGTACGTGTTTCCTTGATGACTTCGGACGGGGTAACTAGGGTCGCTCTCGATGCCAACGCCAAAAAGATTTGTGTCAAAATGGGATCGAAGGTGAGACTACATATCTCGCAAATGACGTTCTCCGGCGTGATGTTGAAAATCTTCTTGCAGAAATAGCCTTTTGGTTATAAAGCGGAAACATGGAAGACCGGAAGGAAAACTTCCGTAAAACCGCTGGTCATGAAAACACTACGTTTAGACATGTTCAAAACATACATGTTTCAAACATGCCTGAGTCGTGTCCGCCCATAATTCTGTCACCATGTTTGCAGCTAACACTGCTTTTTTATGATGTATTACCTGTGTGACTGTGCTTTAGCAGAGCTGAGCAGACGTCGTCAGAACAGTGAGAACTCGAGCCCGCCAAGTTTGGTTAAATAATTTGTCCACGTCCTAAAACCGGATACCATGACGTCGTGGTCGAGTTAAGAAACGCATGAACGCAATCTAGCACATTTTATTACAGCCTACAACGGCGTTTTCTTAGCATAATTTCGAGAAACGTTTGGTGGGTAGCACATTTTGCGTTATAAACAGACAGCCGTCTGAATGTAAGATGTCTTATCGATCTCACTTTTAGCAGTGGTCCACTTCAATCTAGCTTGTTCGAGGATATTAGCACCGAGTGAAGACGAACTATTGAAAGAGCTTTCAAGCCTCGAGTGAAAGGTTACACACGAGTTCAGGCGTTTTGTGTTCAGCTAGAATTTACGAACAAATCAATATTCCTGTCGTTCTTGTTATTTTTACTTACTTTAATGCGAAGTCAAAAGACGGTTGTAAAAAATTAAACATACAGACAGAAAGTTATTCGAACTGATTATTATCACTCATCAAAACTGATTATCATCACTATCAGAACTGATTATTATCACTCATCAAAACTGATTATCATCACTATCAGAACTGATTATCATCACTCATCAGAACTGATTATCATTGCTCATTATCTTTAATAAGTCAGGCTTGACAACAATTTATCGAGAGAGATAAAGTTATTTGAACTAGTCGTCGTAACTTACCAGTGTTAATGTTTACTAGAATGCATACCGAGAGAGGAAGTTATTCGGACTAATTATGGTCACTCATCAGCATTGAGCTTTACTAGAAGGCAGAGTTGACAGCGATCTATAGACAATAATAATTTTATCCAAACTAATCGTCGTGACTCATCAGCAGTCAGCTTTAGTATAATGCAGAGTTGACAACAATCTTTGACAGAGAGCTAGTTATTCGAACTAATTACCGTGACGACTTATCAGTGGTAAGCTTCCCGATAAGGCAAATTTGACAACAATCTATCGAGAGAGGAAGTCATCCGGGCTAATTATCGTCACTCATCCGTACTGAGCTTTACTAGAAAACAGATTTGACAACAGTTTGTCGACAGAAACAAGATTTTTAAAACTAATTGTGACTCAGCCGTACTGTGCTCCACTACAGGACAGAGTTTACAACATTCTATCGACAAAGAGAAAATTATTCAAACTAATTGTTTTGACTTATGAGTAATAGGCTTCACTAGCACGCATAGTTGAGAAAAATGTATCGACAAAGATAAAGTAACTCAAACTAATTGTCGCGACTGATCAGTATTAAGCTTTACTAGAAGGCAGAGTTGATAACACTCTATCGACAGGGAGAAAGTTATTCGGACTAAATGTCGTAACTTACATCTAGTAGGCTTCACTAGAAGGCAAGGTTGGCAGCAAGGTATCAAAAAAAGTTCTTCGAAATAATTTTCGTGGCTCATCAGTACTAAGCTTTACTAGAAGGCCGAGCTGACAACAATCTATTGACTGAAAAAGTTATCTAAACTAATTGTGACTCATCCGTATTGCACATTACTAAACGCAGACTAGATAACTATCTGCAGACAGAGAGAAACCTTTTCAAACTGATTATCATCACTCATCAGTATTAAGCTTTACTATACAGGTTTGCAAGTCCGGGTTCAGGGCGCTGCCATCTTGCTTGGCTGGGGTGCGCTTGGACGAGTCATAATCCGATTACGAAGCCTTGCTAAGGCGTCGTAATCGGATTATGGCAGCGCCCAAGAGCGCACCCCACTGAGAAAGATGGCGGCGCCCTGAGACCGGACTTGCAAACGTGTATAGTAAGTTACAGGTCAAGAAGGTAGCGGCAAATGCCCCTCAAAGGAATTCATATATCCCTCCGCCACCTCCGCATTCAATAGCGTCCCATCGTTTCCGTGACGTCGTGGCCAACGCGGGAGAGGGTTTTGCCTTCCTGTCAATATTTGCTCTATCTTTCGACTTTGACTTTGCGTTGTGAAATCCACGAGAGGAAGATTAGTGTTTTCCCCTTCCGATGGAAACAAATACGACTTTGGTGGGTTAGGTTCCCCCTCCGATGGATACAAAGGCCACTTTCAGGGGCTAGGTTCCCTCTCCGGTGAATACAAAGGTCGCTTTCTTAAAAAGTGGGGGTCGGAGACAATTTGGCATCACTCTGCAGCCAATATCTATTCACTGAACCGGAACAAGGGACGTTTCCAGTGAACTATTTTTTCAACTGCGGATGGATTTGAAACGGGCACATCACGCTTGTGGGAGGAGCTTCTCCTGCTTTCTTGACTTGTAACCGACTATAGAAGGCAGAGTTGACGACAGTCTATCGAGAGAAATTTATTTGAACTAATTGTCGTTACTTAGCAGTAGTAGGCTTCACCAGAAGGAAAAGTTAAGAACAATCTATTGACAAAGAGAAAGTTATTTCAACTAGTCGTCGTGACTCACTAGTATTAAGGTTTAATAGAAAGCAGAGCTCACAACAACATATAGAGAGAGGAAGTTATTCCGACTAATTCTTGTCGCTCATCTGTATTGAACTTTACTACAAGTCAAAGTTGACAACAATCAATAGACAAAAATAATTTTATTGGAACTAATTTCGTGATTCATCGGTATTCGACTTTAGTAAAAGGCAAAGTTGAAAATATTATATCGACATAGATATATGTTATTTGAAATAAGTGACGTGACTAACCAGTATAAATACCTACTGTGTCCTCGAGTGTTCTTCTAGCATCTTTTTCTGCCCGCCGATCTCCGGGCTAAGTTGTAGGTATTTGCTGGTTAATGCGTCGCACCCATTTCAAATGACATCCTTATCTATGTCGATATTTTCAGCCTGGAGTCAGGTAACGATGATGCGATTAGTTCAATGGGGAATTATTTTTGTGTAGTGTATCAGCACGACATGAGTAAGTTCAATGCAGATGAGCGACAGAGTAGTCGGAATGCTCTCTCTCTATATGTTGTTGTGAATACTGCTCTGGTAAACCTTGAATATAGTGAGTCCGCGACGACTGGTGAAATAACAAATGGCTGTCAATGGGTGTTCTTAACTTTCGCTTCTGGTGAAACCTACCACAACAGGCGGCGGTGGATGGAAATAATTTCTCTCGATGAACTGTCGTCAACTGCCTTCAAATAGTCGGTTACTGGGAGAGCTCACTCACAGCGTGACCCGTTTCGTCCGTCCGCGGTGGAAGTAGTTGCTGGAACTGATTTCAGTGAATGGGTGTGAACGCGAATGATAAACCTCTGCGTGACGACGCCTTTGTAATTCATCGAGATTAGCCCTGGTAACTGAAATCGAACCTAGCCACCAGAGTCGGCTATTTGTTTTCCGTCGGAGTAATCTTCTCTCGTGGACATTCCTGGCAAAGTCGAGTCGAGATAGAGTAGATATTGACGGGAGAATAACCTTCCGCGTTGGCACGACATCGCGAACGATGGGACTGGTAGATGCGAATTAGCAGAGGAATATGAATTCTTGGAGAGACGTTGCCGCTGCAACGACCTGTAACTTATATACGTTTACGGTCGGGTCTCGGGGCATCTTTTTCTCGGTGGGGTGCGCTCTTGGAAGCTGCCATAATCCGATTACGGCGCGGCCTTGTAAGGCTTCGTAATCGAATCCCGACAAATCAACGCCTTCAAATGGCGCTGATGTGGTAATGATGAGTGATGAGAAGACCTCTGTCTGCGAATGAGATTATCTAGTACGTTTAATAATGCCTGGCAGATGAGTCTAGTGATTTGGATAACGTTTGCGATCAATGGGTGTCGAGCTCGGCCTTCTAATGAAGCAATTGCTGATGGTACGAAATTCCGAGAGACTTCTCTTTTGATACGCTGCTGTAAACATCTAATGAGACGTACTAGTTAGAACTTGGTCCAGGTAAACTCATCCTAGATAGGTAGTCAACTCTGTCTCTAACATGGCTTAATAACTGATCCGTCTGAGATTAGTATGGAATGGTACGGTATCGATGAATGTGCAAACTCTGTCTGCCAATTAGGTACAGTACGGCTGAGTCCTGATTAGATTTAAAGATCTTGGAATATCGATAGGCCTGTTGTCCAGAAAATCTATTTTTCACAATTGAAACTCAGTACTAGTGAGTGACGTGGTGGATAATATCACCAATCGTCGTTGTTGCTGTATCAGAGTTGCCGCTGATAGTCGTCACTGTAATTAGTTCGGATAACGAACCAACTCGTTGTTTCGGCCTCTAGAAAGCTGCTGACTGCTTCGATAGGTCACGATGATATTTGGATAAAATTATTATTTTCTATAAAAACTGTCAGCCTCTGCCTTCTAGTAAAACTGTGCTGATGGTGGTATATTAGTCGAATAACTCGATGACCATTCTAATGAAGCATTGTACCTGGTAAATTACGGACAGATTCAAATAACTATCTCTCGATATTATTGTCAAACCTGATACTATTAAAGGACAATGACAATCATAATCAGTTCTGATGTGATAATAATCAGTTCTGATAGTAATGATAATCCGATTTTGATGAGTGATAATAATCGAAGTTCTGATAATTGATGATAATCGGCATTTAATTGATAATAATCGAAGTTCGAATAACTGTCATATTTTTAATTTTTTACAACCCGTCTTTGACAGGATAGAGAGCGAAACCAAAATAACAGAACGACAAGAATGTGATTTATTGCTACAAATTCTAGCTGAACACAGAACGCCTGAACTCGTGCAGCCTTTCAAACACTTTCAATAGTTGGAATCTTCCTGTGCTAATCCTCGAGCAAATATGGACCCGCACTAAAAGTGAGATCAGTAAGACATCTTATTCAGACGACATCTGTTACAAACGCAAATGTGCCTCGAGCGTTTCTCGAGTATGCTGAAAGCGTGACTGTAATCATATTAACGTTACTGTCCCGTTTACTATCCGTACATCATCGTTTGGACGATGGACAAGTCTTCAGCAAACAGCGCTCGAGTGCTCACCATTCTTGTTTGTATCGCAGCTCTGCTAAACACAGTCTACAAGGTAACTGCTCCTCAAAGAAAGTATGAAACGCTAACTGAAACAAACAGACGGACTTTACCTTTCAGACATTTTAGTATGGCAATGTTTGAACATAATCTAAGAATAATGTTTTTCATGACCGGCAGTTTTTCGCTCCGGTCTCCCGTATTTCCTTTATAACAAAGTATTTCTGGAAAGACCAGTATCCGCCGAGAACATCTTGCGGATATAATCACCGCGCGCGATCCCCCGGCTGACGCAAATCGCGAAGCGTTGGCATCGGAGGCGACTATTTTTTATCGAAATCGAAACCATGCAGAAGATTGTTAAACTGACGGGCGGCACGCAAAGGCTCAACTCACCCGAAATATGCCCTTCTTGGTAACCGCTGCATGGGAATTTTGACGGTCATATGCCGCATCTATATTCGATTCACAATCTCACGTGACTTCCCCTCAGAATAGTAAAAATGTTTGAAACGCTGTAACAGATGATACAATTGTTCAGGTGCAGTCTAACGATTCACAAAACATACGGAATAGCAAAATAAGCTAGGACGGTACAACAAGCACGAGACAGTCACTCTCGCTTTACTAAGCTTATAAAAAGAATTATAAAAAGGGCATTATTTTTGAATCAAGAGATGATTGAATGACAATACATTCGTGTTACCACGTCTTATTTTTTGAGTGATGACTAAAATTTAACTAGTATGTTTCGCTAGAAGGAGATGCGTGCTGGGTCTCTATGAGCGGAACATAACCTTTAGACTGGCATTTGCGTCGAACCTTCTATTGTCGCTTTATATTTGTTTGCAAATTCCGCAAGTGTCCTGCGTTAACGCCGGCTGTTCGTTGAAATGGGCTAACGGGTTTGCTGTTATGGGTGGAACGACGTCACTGCAGGGCTACTGCGTATTTCAGTTTGGGGACGAGCGATAACCCGACCGGAGGAATGCTGGACGAGACGGGATTAAGCTGACGCTCGAAAGGAGCCTGGAGACGAACATCACCTCTCATGAAGTGGGGCGTAGGGTCTGCAATCGCAACTAAGTGAGACGAAATGAGTGCGCTCGCTGGAGAAGGTAATTTGGACAGACGGCAGAACGTTGCAATCCCGGAATAAAGCGATTGAATGTGATGCGTTGGGACGTCAATTTTGGCTATTTTGCGGGTATAATGGGATGACTCTGTCACGGGGCAAACTCTGAGCCTTTTCAGACAGCCCAGCGAATGATGTAGCAATCAGTTTAATGATTGATACTGAAATTCTGTTGACGTACGTGTTTGCGCGTGTTTTTATGTCGGGACGAAGTGTATGTCTGAATTACGGGGCGATTCTCGTCTTGCCCGGAGCTGGAAGATTATGCATGAGCAAGCGCTGCGTGAAGAGTGTACTATGATTATTAATGGGTCACGGGAAGGTCGTATCCAAGCTAAGTCCTCTGCGGCGCAAAGCATTCTGGATATTGAACGCAGGTGGCGGTGGGGACTGTTGGCGCACGAGCGTTTGAACCGGTACGTCATAGATTGTTGTAGAGCATATATTTTATGGGGATGGGGGGCCGCGTATTTAGGCTGTCGGTAACAGGCGGTTGAGTGGTGGGTTTATATTAAGCGAGCCGACAGCGGAGCACTCGAAATTGTGTCTTCGGACTTACTTTCATTTGTTTTATGACGATGTAAAGCCGTTGGCCTCTGTCGTATGCCGACGGTCTGTATCTTTCTTTGAAGATAATATTGAGTCAATTTAGCCGATCCCAAAGATTTGCTAGGCGTTTGCTATTCAATTCTTTAGAAAGAATGAAGTGAGAACAGACGCCGTTGTCTTAGATCCAGGGTTTCGTGTGCAATGCTTGGTCTGAGTTAATATTGGGCTTCTTGGAGATTGGTATGCTTGCTGTTAGGCTTGCGTGACGACATGGGACTACTCACCCAAACCTTTCACCTCGTCTTGGGTATTCGATTAACCATCGACAGTACTAAATCTGAATGAATATGCGTTGTCTTGTAATGCCTTGCCTATAGTGGGGCCATGACCAGTAAAATCCACTGAATAGACTGTATTTATTTCAGAGGAGCCATTCGAATGTTGGCCTATTACGTATCACATGCGCACTGAATCCTTTTCACCAGGATATTTTCAGGTCCTTCGATCTGACTAGATATGGAATCGCCTCGCAAGTCCGTGACACCCTGGGGTCTTATGGTGCCTTCGCGCGTATTGGCTGAAGGTGTACTAGACGGCTGCGTGGATGAGCTGCGTGAGCTAAAGACGAGCGAGACGCGACCTGGAGCCCTGTG
Source organism: Ixodes ricinus (assembly GCA_037355805.1). Classification (NCBI taxonomy): domain Eukaryota; kingdom Metazoa; phylum Arthropoda; class Arachnida; order Ixodida; family Ixodidae; genus Ixodes; species Ixodes ricinus. The sequence continues at coordinate 14,000 of JAZHYW010041624.1, forward strand.
AGCGCGGGCAGACGGACCGGGAGGGTGAAGACTTGAGAGGATAAGCGCCGACTTCGATCGGACGAAGCGCTACGATGAACTGATGCCTTGCAGAACACCGGCCTCTGGAAAAGTCGAGCTGTGATCGTTTTAGGCGGCACCAACATGTATTGTCGCTGGGCTGACGTTCGACTGGCAAACAGAACGGCCACTTGCGCCCTGCCCATGGAGTGCCTCTGTTGGGCTAGCTATACCTTCTTCGTTCACTGGGGATGACACGATCGGTCGCTTGGCGCTGGAACGAAAGGGCGGGACGCCGTGTTCCCTGAATGTATGAACGCCTTGGAAGACGAGGAAGTCAGACGACCCCGGAAATGGTCTTTTCGGAGATTCAGACATCATTTCGGCGCGCCGGCAGCCTACATGCGATCCCGATGGCATTGCACTTCCGATGCGGATACACGCGTTATCGTCGCACGGCCACTTTAGCGGGAGACGCGATCATCGGGGCCTTTTGGGGTGCTTGTCTCCCCCTTCTGCTATCGCATAGCTTCAGCGCATCAGGCTTCCCTTTCAACAGGCGCAGGTAATATCAGCCCGGCCTCGCGCGATGCTGCAATCCCAAGTCTTCGGTTATCTCTATAGCTCTTCGACGGACAGCTTTGTCGCCGGGACTAGTCTGGGCCAACACGAGGAAGAACATCTGGCAATTAGGTACGCAACCTCCTTTTGTTCATAGAACGGGCAGGAGACGACGGACCTGTTCTTCAGACGACACCCAGATAAGGATTTTGGCAGCAAGCCGCTGACCCGGTCTGATAATACCGACATGTTGCTGTGACCATGATAACTCTATAGACCAGGCGCAATGAGCCAGAGATCAATACGCGAGCAGGAACGTTTAGTTCAAGAACGGTTAGTGCGACCCTCGAGACTATGCGTAATCGCGCAACACTCCTGGCATCGCGTGTTTCACGCGCGATGCGGTGAACGAGATCCGGAAGGGATAAGTATCGGTCTTTTAGTTATGTCTGGTTTCGTCGAACGTCTATTCGCAGGATAACGTAATTTGGATGCTGATGTTAGTGTTGAAGGGAACAGCGCGAATGCAGACCTCTCAGTCTTATGACCGTTGAGCACTATTACGACCTGAATCCTTTATGGGCGCTTGCGACAGGTCGCGATAGCATCAGTTTGATCCGCGCCGCGAACGATTCTGACGAACGGCTTGTCAGGAGACGCCGCCGGGCTGGTTAAAGAAATCTATCTTGGGAACGTTAAATACTGTTGCACGTTCAGAAAGCGAAATCACGATGCGGCTTCTTCCGGGATGGATATAGTGGTGAAAAAGCGAGCGGGTCTGGAACAAGATAACGTGGCGCCAGACTGGGGATGACGGTATCTGGTGCTCCGTGAATGGTGATCGCCTTCGTGTTGAACGTAATGATGCTCAGACGTTCCACTCTGGCTTCCAGTGATCACACCTGAACGGAAAGGAAGCCGATCGATCACGCCGTTGTTTTGGTCGCGGGCGATTCATGGAAGACCGGGATGACAGTGGATATCGCTGCCACTGGTATGACTAATGACGTGATTAATGAACGAAGCTTCCTGATAGGTGGTGTCGCGACGACACCCGTTATCATCGTTATCAGCAGCATGACCAGACGTGCTCACGATCTGTAATCCACCGGCGAGGAAGCGTCTCTTGCTAAGTAAAGTCGTCTTCGTCGATCTGCGTGTTGCCGTGGTAGCTGTTTCCGGATTTGGTGCTGTTAACAAAGCGGAGACGTACGGTGACCACAGCTCGGTTCGACGTATTACGAAGATGATCTATGAAATCTCTTTGGTGAAGTTGATGATGTTAACCGGAATCAGTATACTCGTTGCACGTCGTCTGCTTTGCCGGGTTACAAGTGACCGGGCAGCGAATCTCGTCCTGCTGTGGAGACATTGCCAGACAGACGAACGCACGCGCGCGGACGCCCTTTTAGTGACTATTCTATGGATCAGACTAGAATGCGGGTGTGACGGCCCCTCGCGTGCGCGAGCGGTCGGGCCGCCGCGATCAATAAGCTGAATGTTTAGTCATCAGACGATGGTACCCTGCTAAAGACGAGCGTATATGGGTTTTCGCACTGGAATGCGTGAACGGTATGGGCGCACCGTGACTGAACGCACGCGCACGCAGGCGCGGAAGCGCGGAGGAAGACGGGTGCGTGTGAGTGTGTGGGAACAGTATTGTCTGTGACAGGAAGGTGTGGAAGTGGCGCAGACATTTTGGCGGATTTCCTCAAAGCGTGTGAGTGGCCGGGCAAAAATGACATTCCCGCCGTTTAGGTAATCGCATGTTAATGGGGCACTGGCATGGTTCGGCGTAGTTAAAGCGTGGGCGTAGCGCCATTGACGCGTCGGCGTCGTCATGTCAGCGCTGGCTGTGACGCGTCGGCGTAACGTTTTCATGTCTCGTCACCGTCCACATGCTCTCTTCGATTCTTCTTGTAACCAGGCTCGCACTTGATGCATTATGGGACATTTCCTCTATGTACACCACGCGGGAAGAAGAGGAGGAGGGAAAGAGGGAGGAAGCGGAGAAGACGGGAGCAGAGGAAGTAGATGAGAGAGGAGGGGACGCCGTCCTCTCAATACCCCCACCCTCAAGGCTTCTTTCTAATTCGGCGTTACAGGGTATAGACGTCTTTTCGTTTTTTCAGAATAGAGTACCGGAACTCTGACGCTCGTGGAGCATGGGATTGAAAGGAAGACGCAGATTTTAGCCCAAAGGCAAGTCGAGCTGATTTCACCCCTATTGGGCCTAGTAGAGTTTGGGAGCCCGTGTGACTGGTAAATGGTACTGGTGTACATCGCAGAGAGGATAACTCGCTAAGTAGAATCAAATGAGAGATTAATCAGCAACCAATTACCCCGATGAACGATCACAAGCAACGCCGATGACGAGGACAGCATCCGGCCCGCCAGCAATTGGCTATTAACCTAACGGTGGACGCCTCCGAGCGCGTGTGGAAACAGGCCTGCGACCTCCAGATGGTACGGCTGATCTTTAGAAAACCGGAATGTTTGGTGCGTAATGGAACAAGTACGTGAGCATTTCGCATAGACTTTTGGCGATTTTCTCGCTTCGCGATGAGTCATTCAGTCCCGCTCAATCACTATTTTTGCAACGAGGTGATGAGGCTAGTTTCCCCCTGGCATTGTGTCTAGGTGTCATGAACTTTATCGAACCAGGCCGCAGGTCGAACTTTCGAGGTTTCGACAGGTCAAACGCGCAGACACCGCTGATTCGACAGTTCGACTTTGTGGCAGTGTGGCCACAAGCATGTCTGAAGTTTGGAGGCGTTTTATGAGTAGTTATTTAGACAGTTGCAGTAATGAACGAATTCTTATCACTGAAGAGGATGATAAATATTTGTTTTCACTGTGATGACTGGTGACGGTCGGCGCGCTGGACTAATGGCAACCATGCGTCGATGACCAACTGGCTGACGCATCACTTGCAATGCGCGATCGAACGCAAATCTGGAGTTCGTCGGGTACCAGCAGGGGTTCGAGAAAGTCAGACGATGTCGAATCGAACCTCAACCTCGGCGGTTCACTGACGCCTGAACCCAGTGATCCGTGGACGAAGCGGCGATGTGTACAAACCCGGACAGCTACGCCATCTATGAGCGACGGCAATGAACAGGCAACGCCGGGATATCAGGTGGCCGCCGTTGCTCAGGAGATGAGCGACCTCCCGGCGCCGCTTCGCTCTGGTACCGACGCGCAGCCGACCGATGCGGACGAAACGCGTATGTCGGCACAATTCGATCCGATTCATATCGCCTTCACTCGCGTGCGACCAGGGCGATCACCCATTGTATTTTCGTGCCGTCATCGCTCCCAACCCTTCTTCACACCGACGTCCGCTTCAGCGGCCGCCTGCATTCATGCTGTCGAGCACGCTGACGCCTTCTCGATAAAGACGTCATCGTCTCCTGCAATCATGTGATATCCCGTGACGACATCGGATCGCGTAACGTTCTGCATCATGAAGGAACGGATAGTTGGAGGCGGTGGTTTTCATCGTTGAGAGCAGCGCGAAGCATTGCACGTACGCAAACTCAGCTGAACGGAGAAGCAGCAGATACGCGACGCATACGACACGCATGAGGAATGGGCATGGGCCGCTGACGGACTCCTGACCCCATGTTGTTTTCATTTTCAACACAATACATCTGCGCTATCGCCTCGGCCTGCCGATGCCTAACCCGTTTCTCGGATAATACGCGCTGACCAACCTATCCTTCAGGCATATCGCTGACTGTGTGACAACGGCAGCGTGATCAAAGATTGCCCATGACCCCTTTCGGCACTACAAAGGGGCTGCGTGACGGCATTGCCGTGGGGCCGCCCCGGCAACGCTCTTGACTACATTATGTTTCATGCAGGTGTAATGAGCGTAGAAAACGAAGTGGCAATGCCCACTTCTTGGCAACCGGCGAGTTCTTTGACGTTGTTCGCTGTTGCTGTGCCTATTACTACTGTCACTATCGGGAACTGATAGCTATGACCGCTCAGCAGACAGGCGAACTTGCTGCTGTCGCGCAATATCGCTCGATGTATTCGAGGAGCCCGACGCGTGCTCTTGGAACTGATGTGACCGATTGATAAGCAAGTGCTCTGAATAACAATGTCGCTCCCTCATGGTGTAATTGTGGCGAACTCACCGACCTTCGATCAGAAGGTCGCTGATTTGAGCAAAGTCGACAGCCAACCAGGCAGCCGCTACATCTTCGTGGCTATCTCATCTGGATGACGCCGAATCGCTCGGCAGTGTAACTACCCTCTTTGCTGAACTCAGACTGCAGGTGAAACTGGTGGAATCCAGGACGTAAGTGTCAATGGTATCTCGGCTACTCTGATGACTCTCGCAGGCGCTCCCAGACCGTTGCGTTCAATGGCTGGAGCGGTGTGTCTGTGCAGGCAAAGGCCAGCTCGGGCATTTATTTGAGATGCCGTTGCCTCTGTCTGAACTTCTCTGTGACGTGCTGATACGGCCAGTAGTCAATCACTACGTTTGCGAAATACAACCGTGAGCGATGGGGCTACGACCCCGCAATGCATCTATTAAAGGCCTTACTAGATAGGTTGATGCTGTTCCTTTGACTCTGTAACAGCGGGCTCCGGCAATGTGTTTTCATAAAATGCAGAATACTCGTTCGCTAACTCTCTGTAGCGAGAATCGATTATCTGGAATAGCGTATTCTACTCAGGCAAGACCAGTCTGTCTATTGTCGGCTCGTAATGGCTGAAGTATTGTTTTGTTATCGGAAACGTAACAACTCTGTTATGAATGACTGTATGATATGGACGGTAATCATGGTAACATTATCGTGCGACGGGCAACCCGGCATGTACGGCTATCAATGTTAAGACGTCCAAGCCAATATCGCAGCCAGCAAAGAATGCTAGATCCAGGAACTAGATATGGACAACGATGTCCTTCTAAGGAATATTGTCGTGGCTATATCAGCTGGCCACTGTCGTCCTTTCAATTGCTACAAGATAAACTTCTATGCCTCCTAATTGCCACGTTTAATTTCAGTGCTAATTTCCCCAGTGGTGATACTACACCAAGTGCTGCCATACGGCCCCTAGATGTATTAACAATGTTTGGCCTCCTCCTTCAGTACATTTCGCAGGCCAATTATGACAGTGTGGCACCCTAATGACAGTGATGGCCATTGGACAATTCAATCTCTAACACAGAAGCGACTACAAAGCATTACACTGTTTTCTCGATGTTCAAACCCTCAAGTCGTGCGAGTGTTGTAAAAAAAATACGTTTATACAATAAGGCCGATTTTGATTCAATTGTGACGTGTCTATCAGATTACTTTTCCCTCTATATTGAGAATTTTGATTCGAGAAGTGTTAATGACAATTGGTGTTTATTTCGTGACAAGTTGCAAGACCTTATAGTGGCCTACGTTCCTTGTGCAGTGATGAAATCTAATGTCTCGAGCCCATGGTTTACTCGTTCGCTCCGTTCTCTTTCCAACCGAAAGAAACGACTCTTTCGTACAGCCAAATCTGTCAACACGCCTGAATCTTGGTTGCGATACAATGATTGCGCCAGTAAGTATAAAATTGAGCTACGTGAGCGTAAACATATATTCTTTTATGATACACTACCTAGTATTTTACAAAGTAACCCTCGCCAATTCTGGTCTGTTGTGAATCCTAAACCGCATTCTTTTTTTAAGCTAAATAACGACTCTGGCACTCCCATTCCGGATAGCGAGTGTGCATCCCTTTTTAATGATGTTTTTTCAAGTGTTTTTACCGATCCTACTTATGCCAATCATGCCTCCCTCGTCTCATGTGATTACTTTCCAATGGACCCAATTATAGTAGATTTTATCGGAATTGTTAAAATCATCGATTCTTTAAAAATATCCTCGTCCTGTGGCTTTGATAATATAAATTCTAAAGTACTTCGTAGCACAAAGCTGGCATCTGCCCTTTTTCTCACCAGAATATTCCAACAATCGCTGGAGATGAGGGAGGTACCTGATGATTGGAAACTCGGCAAGGTCGTCCCGGTTCACAAAGGCGGCGCTAAAACATCCCCTCTCAACTATAGGCCAATTTCCCTAACTTGCATATCTTCTAAAATTCTGGAGCATATCATCGCCAAACATCTTCATACCTTCCTAGATTCTAACAACTTTTTCTGCAGCTCTCAACATGGTTTTCGCAAGTCCCTATCCTGTGAGACCCAACTTGCCGGCCTTACTAACGACCTCTTCCAGAACATGGACTCCGGTTATCCTACTCACGCTGTGTTTCTCGATTTTGCCAAAGCCTTTGATAAGGTCCCACATAACCTTTTATTTTATAAATTATCTACGTTAAGCATTGACCCTCAAGTACTGGCGTGGATTATTTCTTTCCTATCTGATCGTTTTCAGTCTGTTCTTGCTAACAACACAACTTCCACTTCCATTCCTGTTACTTCTGGCGTCCCTCAAGGAACTGTTCTTGGGCCTCTCCTTTTCCTAATATACATAAATGATCTCCCACTTCACATTCTTTCCTCTCTTCGTCTCTTCGCTGATGATTGTGTTGTGTACAGAAAAATAACAACCCCCGATGACTCCCTAACTTTACAAACGGACATTGATAAAATAGCCGACTGGTGCGTTACGTGGCAGATGACTCTTAACATTGATAAATGTAAATGCATGTGTTTCTCCCGTTCTCCATCTTGCCCCCAGCCGAACCTCACTCTCCATGGTACGGCCCTTACTTGTACTAATGAGTATAAGTATCTAGGTGTTCACGTTACTTCTGATCTCTCCTGGCATACTCATATTAATACTATCATAGCATCGGCTAACCGCAGTTTAGGATATTTACGCCGCAAATTCAAGTCTGTTTCTCCTGTCCTTAAACGTCTTCTCTATACTACCATTGTCCGCCCTAAATTAGAATATGCATCTTCGATTTGGAGTCCTCATCAACTAATTTTAGAAAACAAAATTGAGTCTGTTCAGAATTGTGCCGTTCGTTTCATCCTGTCTGATTACTCACGTTTCTCCAGTGTGTCTGCCATGAAAGCCCAGCTTGACATCCCCAATCTTTCTGTTCGTCGTAACATTTCCCGTCTATGTCTTCTGCACAAGATTTATTACCACCCAACCTTACATCACTCCCTGCTTCACCCGCCTACTTACATCTCTCCGAGGTTTGATCATCCCTGCAAGATAGCCCGGCCCAAATGCAACTCAACGGCCTACCTTTATTCTGCCCTTCCGGACGCCATTGTGAGCTGGAACGACCTCCCCGGAGAATATCGTCACCATCAGCGACGGCATCTTGTTTCGAAGAGTTATAAATAATCGCCTTACTAACCCCCACTCCCCTCTGTAATGCCAACTGGCCTTGAGGGTATCCGAAATAAATAAATAAAAATAAATACAAACATCACCCCAACAGCACATTAACGTGCACCTGCTAGAAATAAGGCCGTAGCGCTTTTCTCGTGACGTCACAACGGAAGGCCAACGGGGCGCGCGTCGAAGCGAAGGCAACGCGTGTGGATCGACCGTCGTAACGCGCTTTTAGTCACATACGCGTTTATTATTAGCTAGAATGAAAGCTGCACATAGCCACGGGTCTAGAAGACATTTTATTACACGGGCAAAACATTACACCGCTAAATAATCGGTACGAAATGGCACAAGGCATGCGTAGAATCCGTCTATAAAAAAATGTGATTGTTTTAAGTCAAAAACATTGAATCACGCAGTTATTGCTGTGGGAATGCATGTTTTATACAGAAACACTTCGGCAAAAAGGCGAGACACGCAGTAACTGGACACAGCAAAACAGATCACAGTTAAAAATCAAAGACGTACACTGTAAAAACCTTCCGTAATTTTACAAACACTTTGTCGTAATTCTGACGGACTCTGTGTCCATTTCTTAATTAACGGACATAAAATCCATTTTTTGTTTGGTTGAATAAAATATTATTTACTTCTGCGCGACAGAAGATAAAAGCATTTAAAATTTAAAAGCACACTTATCGTTTTATCCTGCTAAAAGCAATTTCATATAATAGAGAAACCAAGGGTTCATATTAACAAGATACTTCAACGAAATTTGAAATATACCCGTCGTGTTCAATAATAGGTTGAATATGATCCACAATATTCGCAAATGACAATCGCACGTTTGTATTTTCAGCCTGGTGGCTGCATTCTTCGTTCTAAACGGCCCACTTTGGCAAGCGCTCGGAGAGCAGCCAGCGGAGAGCACGTGACATCTGACGCAATCGTGACAAGCAAAGCTGCGGCGAGGCTCACGTTGAGAGGGTGGCCTAGTCGTTCCAGTCATCAAAGCATCTGCCTTTGTACAAATTTTGAGTGACGGGTTCATCTTTTATAATCTTGTAGACGGACAGTAGCGACTTCTGGGACACACGAAAGAATTCTCGGGGAGACCAGAGCTCCTCCTTCAGCTCTTCTCTCGTCGTGACCGGAGGCGAGACAGTTACCGTCACTAGCTGTCAAGGTTCCTAGACGGGCATTACAAACGAGGCATTACCGACATCCACCAGGCGCTCTTTGCTAATCGTTTAATTCAATTTAAAATTTCTTTTCGTGTCTTTATTAACAAGATAATGGTGTGTCCGACGTGATACTGCACCTCTCAACACATATAGAACAAAAAATAAGTGCACAAATTTTTTGTACAATACCGCTAAGAATCCTATAGTACCCTGCAAAAGTAACAAAACAAAAAGGGGGGGGGGACGAAACACAGGATAGAAATTAAGTAAAAGTTTGTAATTCACAGTAAAGCACATAGGCACTGCTCTACCTCACTGGTAGCGAAGGTGGTGAGTGGCATGCCTACAGACACAATTAGTAGCCGGGGGGAGGGGGGAGGAGGGGGGAGCGCACATAGAGGGATTGCCAGAACGGTGAAGACAACATAAAAAAAGAACGTACGGTAGGAAGCAATTGAAGGGCAATGGCACAATTCTTGCAGACAACTCCCATCAGTGCTGTCTCGTGACCTTGCAGTTCCCCAGCGTTGTGTAGGAGGCATATAATATACTAGCGTCGTGGCAGCTTTCACGCATTCTGCCTCGTGCACTCCTATTTCGTTCTATTCAGGAGTATCAGATAATGGGCCACAATTCACGTCAATAGAATTCGAGCGCTACCTTAAAGGGGTCACTGACACCCCAAAGGTCGTATTTTTTTTATTGTCTAAAACGACGCAAGTTGTAGTCCTAAACACGCAAAAAAAACCGCATCGCGAAAAAAAATTTTCCCGCGCGCGCGCGCGCCTTTTTATTTTTGGCGTTTAAATCTCCCGCCGCTACCTCCTTGCTTCTTATGATCGATGACGTCAAAAATCAGGAAATTTAGAAGCTTTGTAGGCGACATATCTATAACATTTAATAATGGCAATCGTAAAACATGTTTTTTAACGCAATTGCGAACGCACTACGGCGCTTCTTTTTGAAATACCAAAAATCAGAGTTCGGTGAGATGTCCCTTCCTAGATTTGTGTCCTCTCTTTGGCGGCGCTCGAGCAGATCGGCGTGTCGGCGAAGAAACCGGTTTTTCCCGCGCCGGCTCCCTTCTATCCCGCCAGCTCGCCTCCTCCTCGCATCGGGTCAGCGGAGGTCCGAGAGAAAGTCGAGTCGCAGGAGACCGCAAAATTTGACTGACTGCACTGCCGGGGACCGCGCGGGAACTTCAAATTCAGCATTTGGAAATTGTTTTTTTAATTCACAAATACTGAATTCTCAAGTTTCAGAATTTTGAGGGTAATGTCCCGGCACCGTTTTCAATCGTTTCGGATAATAAAAAAAAATATGATTTTGATGTGTCAGTGCCCCTTTAAAGGTATAGGGACACGCCACGTTCGCGTTGCGCCATACCATCCTAGTAGCAATGGTTTGGCTGACAGCTTCGTCCAATCGCTCAAGGCTGCCCTGTGCAAAAACAACGCAGGTTCGTTTAATGAGACGCTGCAGGAGTTTCTACTCGTGTCTAGAAGCACGCCCCACGCCACCAAAGGAGAGTGTCCGTATGTTTTGGTACTGCAGCGACTACTCCGGACGAGACTGGACGCGGTAAAGCCTTCCCTTCAGGGACGAGTGGCTGCACGTCAGTTCCGCCAGACGCTTCTTAGAGGGCTTGAGAAGGAAGTTCCAAGAGCTTTCTTCTTTGTTCCCGTCGAAAGATCCGATCAATATTGATTTCCGGTCAACATGTCTATCGAAACGAAATGTCCATCGGGACAGCGCCCGTGTACGGAATATTCGGCCGGGACCAAAGTTCTTTCCGCAACTACACACCCCAGAGATCGCGCGGCCCATATCTAGAACCAGAAAAAGACATGTCAAAAGTGCACATCACTGACTCTGGAATATAAGTGAACCACACCACCGCACACAGTTAATTACTGGCGGAGGATTAGTACCACGCTGCACGTATCCATGGATCACTGCCACGTGGAGTGTAGCGAGCACGATCACGGAATGGCGCCACCTCGTGGAGCCCCCTGAAAATGGGGTTTAGCAGACGAGTTTTCGGTTTTCACGTGAAAGAAAACGTTCTCAATTTATTTTCTAACAACAATGCTTTGAGGATTTCTACTATAAGATATAGATTCACAAATACTTTTTACACTGCAGCGCGGTGCTATATTTTTGTATTTATCGTTTCGTTTAATTTCTAAGGCGCTTGAAAGTGGAAGCTAGAAAAATTTAGGGTTCTTAGGGTTTGAGGCAAAGCTAAAACGTAGGGTGCTAGATTTTTACCAGTCTGGCTATTACAGGCGTGCTTAAACGTCAGCCCGCTGAAATAACCAGCACGAGCCCAGAATTGTATCATATTATTCTGTGGTACCACAGTTACAGTGCTTGTGTCGCCGCAGTAAATTTATGTAGCGAGTGGTCAGTGGTACAGGCTGCCACGTAATAAAAAAAAGAACTAAGAGCATAAAAAAAGTTTCGCTATAATCCCTTACGTCATCGATGCTTATATGTCGCCATTTAATCCTCAACCTCTCCATAGGCGTTTTAAGTAACTCCTCTCGTCCCTCTTTTCCTCTGACGGGAGAGACTTCTTCGGACCCGGTTTCATTTTCTCTGAGAGAAGAGCTACGAAATCTCATCTAAGGGATGAATATGATAAACATGTGAATGAAAACCATTTCAGTTCTTACTAAGTTGACTCATACAAACGCAATTAGGAAAAATTGTGGCGAAAAATTAACCCGCGGTTGTCTAACAACAAGCCTGTCACCTCGTCACTATCAGAGACTTTTAATTCATTTTTATGTGTTTTTTTTGTACAATATTTGATGCACGAATGTCATAAAATAAATTCCGCAGAAGCGCACACAGCAACTCCAACTGACGTGGAGATCCCACAAACATCGTCGTTTCACACTGTATAGTGACGGCTTGAAGCTGAGCTAGTTGGTTCATGGTTGTTAAGGTGCCAACTGAACGTCTTAAGGACACACACACAGAGACGAACAAAAAGGCAGACACACCGCTGGACTAGCAACTATTTAATGAAATCTTTTTTCTCTTTAGTCTGCATATCGCGCTGAACGGATTCTTCCTCTTCTTCTATATTTGAACCTTCGTCTCCCACTCTTTCTCTTCTTTCATGTGCCTGTCAAGTGTGCGGCTCTTCGCAGGTATACCAGTTCTTTCTGGTGCAGCGCGATTGACGGTGCACTCACGCAATGATCCCCTTCGCGTCAATAGCAACGGCCTCGAGAATTTCTCGAGCAGCCCTTGTGCGATTTTTTGCCAGGATGTCAATGTTGGCAAGGTTTGGCGCACATGTGCACACCCGACAATGGGCCGCGAGGTGCCCTGCTGCTGTTATGGCCTTCACCGACGCTGCGTGCTCTCTTGTTCTGTCATTAATCCACCTTCCCGTTTGACCAATGTAGCATTTGCCACATGACAAAGGAATCTGGTACACGACTTCTTCGTGCATTCGGTATATCTGGTCTTGTGAGATGTGGTGCAACCTGTCCCTTCGTTGTTTTCGTCCCTGTTCACCTTCCGGCACATGGAGTATGCCTTATTAGGCGCAGAGCATATGACTTGTACGCCCTGTCGGCCAGCAATCTTTTTTAATCGATGGGTGAGCCCGTGGATATAAGGAGCGACCACATAGGGTGTTCGAGGCTTCTCTGTTGTTATTGCTCCATCTCCTTCAGGTTGCCGCTTGATCTTTGCACATAAGTTTTCACAAATCGAAACAAGAAGTGTCCTAGGGTAGCCCGCATCTTGGAGCCTAGAGATTTGTGTCGCAAAACTCTGCCGCACCTGATGCTCACATGACCTCTTAAGGGCGGAATTGAGCGCTGTGGTCGCAACTGCTCTTTTCACATTTTTGGTATGCTCGGAGCTAAAAGGAAGAAACCCTTTGCAAGATCGTGCTTGATATCTCCAGCATACATGTCTATTCCTAAACTCTAACGAGAGATCCAGGAATTTTATGCAGTTGTTAACGGGCAGTTCGTGGGTGAAGGTAAGATCGGCGCATCTGTGATCGAAACACGCCATGACTGCTTCTTTACATCCGTTGGTTGTTTCATGAACCTCAGTGTTGCACAAGATTAGAAAATCATCCACATACCTAAAAATGGCCTCTACTCGGGGATCTTTTAAGTTGTCTTGGATAGCAGAGCCACATGCTGCGAGGTAGATGTCACAGAGGTAGGGAGCTACCCGGGACCCTATGCAGATACCACTTCGTTGTACGTACTGCTTGTTTTGATGTACTACTGCCGTCGCCTTCAGGTAGATGGTTAGAAGCTCTAAGAAGCTATCCAAGTTGATGCCGGCCGCGTTTTGAAATGTTGCAGTGCCCTGCTCCTCGATGGTGTTTCGGAGGATCTTCAGGAGGCTTGTATGTGGGATTGAATAGTACATATTTTCAATGTCGATGGAAAACCCAGAAGTAATGTGACACCCTTTCTCTTTGAGGAAAGCAATCACACTTCCAGAATTGAGGATCTTGAATGGGTCCTGTGGTTGAACGTTGGACAGATGCTTAGCCAAGAAAGACGACACATGGACTTGCCAGGTGTTCCTTTCTGATACGAGCATCTCTCCAACGTTCAACCACAGGACCCATTCAAGATCCTCAATTCTGGAAGTGTGATTGCTTTCCTCAAAGAGAAAGGGTGTCACATTACTTCTGGGTTTTCCATCGACATTGAAAATATGTACTATTCAATCCCACATACAAGCCTCCTGAAGATCCTCCGAAACACCATCGAGGAGCAGGGCACTGCAACATTTCAAAACGCGGCCGGCATCAACTTGGATAGCTTCTTAGAGCTTCTAACCATCTACCTGAAGGCGACGGCAGTAGTACATCAAAACAAGCAGTACGTACAACGAAGTGGTATCTGCATAGGGTCCCGGGTAGCTCCCTACCTCTGTGATATCTACCTCGCAGCATGTGGCTCTGCTATCCAAGACAACTTAAAAGATCCCCGAGTAGAGGCCATTTTTAGGTATGTGGATGATTTTCTAATCTTGTGCAACACTGAGGTTCATGAAACAACCAACGGATGTAAAGAAGCAGTCATGGCGTGTTTCGATCACAGATACGCCGATCTTACCTTCACCCACGAACTGCCCGTTAACAACTGCATAAAATTCCTGGATCTCTCGTTAGAGTTTAGGAATAGACATGTATGCTGGAGATATCAAGCACGATCTTGCAAAGGGTTTCTTCCTTTTAGCTCCGAGCATACCAAAAATGTGAAAAGAGCAGTTGCGACCACAGCGCTCAATTCCGCCCTTAAGAGGTCATGTGAGCATCAGGTGCGGCAGAGTTTTGCGACACAAATCTCTAGGCTCCAAGATGCGGGCTACCCTAGGACACTTCTTGTTTCGATTTGTGAAAACATATGTGCAAAGATCAAGCGGCAACCTGAAGGAGATGGAGCAATAACAACAGAGAAGCCTCGAACACCCTATGTGGTCGCTCCTTATATCCACGGGCTCACCCATCGATTAAAAAGATTGCTGGCCGACAGGGCGTACAAGTCATATGCTCTGCGCCTAATAAGGCATACTCCATGTGCCGGAAGGTGAACAGGGACGAAAACAACGAAGAGACAGGTTGCACCACATCTCACAAGACCAGATATACCGAATGCACGAAGAAGTCGTGTACCAGATTCCTTTGTCATGTGGCAAATGCTACATTGGTCAAACGGGAAGGTGGATTAATGACAGAACAAGAGAGCACGCAGCGTCGGTGAAGGCCATAACAGCAGCAGGGCACCTCGCGGCCCATTGTCGGGTGTGCACATGTGCGCCAAACCTTGCCAACATTGACATCCTGGCAAAAAATCGCACAAGGGCTGCTCGAGAAATTCTCGAGGCCGTTGCTATTGACGCGAAGGGGATCATTGCGTGAGTGCACCGTCAATCGCGCTGCACCAGAAAGAACTGGTATACCTGCGAAGAGCCGCACACTTGACAGGCACATGAAAGAAGAGAAAGAGTGGGAGACGAAGGTTCAAATATAGAAGAAGAGGAAGAATCCGTTCAGCGCGATATGCAGACTAAAGAGAAAAAAGATTTCATTAAATCGTTGCTAGTCCAGCGGTGTGTCTGCCTTTTTGTTCGTCTCTGTGTGTGTGTCCTTAAAACGTTCAGCTGGCACCTTAACAAAACACACTGTATAGGTCCCGAATATTAACACACATGTGGCGTTTATCAGGTGCGTTCTCCGCAAATGAAAGAGTGACAGAGTCGAGATGACTAACAGCGGAAGTGATGGAAGACAAATGAAGAAAATGACAATTTTATAAAAAGCTCCCATGATGGCAGACGATTAACAATCCTGCCTCCTGCACCAAACATCAGTGACAGTTGCACTGCCTCAGACACAACATCTGTTGGGCATGTGTTTCTCTACGTAGAGCTTGACGAGGTAAACATAGCTGCGAAAACCATGATGCCCGGTAGCTACTTCCTGGTTTGGATCACCAAAAGCACAAACACCTAGCCTAACGCTTTATGTAGTGGAGCCCAGTAAAACAAGGTTTTCTGGAAACATGTAAGAACACAAAACTACGTTTAATACAGCTGAGAGGGCGCTTGCGCCACGCCGTATGCTTTACAATTTACATGATCGACAGAGCGCTTAACGAATTCACCCTGGCTTGTAATAAGGAGCGGTTGAATAACACATACCTTCTTTGCGCACCGCTTCAATTTAATATTCTTTCGCTTTTGTATAGAGAGCTCCGAAAGCTTTCTTCGTTGTTCCCGTCGGAAGATCCTATCAGGATTGCTCTCTGGTCAAAATGTCTATGAAGACGAAATATCCATCGGTTCAAAACTTCCTACAGGTCACGTGAGACGCATGTCAAGATGTCCACCGATACGAAATGTCCATCCAGAGGAAATGTCCAATCGAGTCAAAATGTCAACCCAGTCATGCCAAAAAAGCACCCGCGGGCGGATCGTAGATAATATATCAACCCGGCGCAGTAGGACTTCTAGCCAGCGGTCTTTGACGTGCATCACGCTGTAGTATTCACGACCGCAGGCTGTCCCTGGTTTTTATAGCTCGAGCTTTCGCTCCACGACAGCTCGTGCCGCGGTTTTTGTGGGGCTCGACGCACAATGAGTCGAAAAGTTCGGCGTCTGCTCGAAGCGAGCTCAAGTTTTTGTCGAGCTTGTATTTGAACACTGGACGTTATCTTCAACAATTGTGAAAAAGTGTGAAAAATGAGAACAGCGTTCTTGAACTTTTCACCCACCGGCGACTTGAGGTGACGCATGATCTCTTGATTGTAAATAGGGTAACTCTAGTTCGCTATGTACTACTAATCTCTATCACAATTTGCTTTATCTTCCCTTCCCGCTTGGTCGTTGCAGGGCATGTGCGGCTACCGGGCGGCCATCTTGCATGTATCGAAGTCGACCTTTTGGAGCGTTTGCAGGGCCGGGCGGCAACGTGTTAAAGACACGTTTTCTTCTCGTTTGCCGTCATTTGCCAGAACTTTCTTGAAACCTTTTCAAACGGTCGTAGCTGCCTTTGAGAAAATGTGAAAATTTTTACGAAAGCGCAGCGCCGCAGAAAAAAGGCGAGACTCGTCGAACGCAAACATCTCCGGTATAGCGGCGCTATAAAGCTTCTTTGGCACGCTGAGTCTTTGTGACTTCGCACGCTTTTGTTTGTTCTGCGCCCATAATGCAGGACCAGGTGCCCGGTAAACTTCTGGATGGAAAGAGGTCAATTGGCGAGTACGTGTCCGTGGCCGCGGATCAAGAGGGAGGCAGGGCTGAAAGGATGGCTAAGATCTGCGACCAGACCATTCAATCAGCCCACCCTAATGCTGGACTGCCCAGTGACTTGCCTAATAGATCAGACCGGGCACCTGCGGACCCACTAAGGTGATTTACTCGTGATCATTGGCATTCATCGGCATTTCTTTTTGATTTATTAATATCTTTGTTACCCTTAGTTTCACGTGTTTTGTTCAAGAAAAAAAAACATATAATTTCTAGGAACCGATGGATGCTCTTTATTGTTTATTATGCTTATGCTTCTTCATTCATAAGCCATTCGAAATAACCAAAATTCCTGGATGGTTAAACAAGTGTTCTCCCAGATCATCAGCTTAAAATATACCACGTAGCTTTTCCCAACCGAAGTTTGAAAAATAGAATACCTGAAAACGCAGTATTCTAGTCATATTTAAGAAGAGTTATCAAATAAATGGAAGAGATGTTCTTGCTTGTGTTTCAACTTTTACTGATGTGCATTTTATCTAGTTATGCTGCTTTAGTAAAACGCACAGTTTATCTATTCTGGTGAGGGTTACTAGCTTGAACTCATGAATTAAGAGAACAATTTGAAATTAAAGTTCTCGAGGACACTTGTATAAAGACCGTGTTCGGGCTGCATCGTTATTGTTTTGCTAGAGAAAAAAGGCACGTAGGACTGCAGATTTGTCATAATTAACCTTGGTGTACCTTGCTTATCTCTTTGAAAGACCAGCCAGAATGTTATGTTTGCAATCTGATGTCGATAAATGCTTGGGGAAATCCTGATGAGATGTGCCACATATTTTTTCTTTTGGCTCGTGACTGCTTGTCGCTTATTAGTAAGGGGCAATTATGGCACTGGATGACATTTTGCCGTAAAGCTAAGTTTAGCTGATAGTAATTTTTCCCGCTGTTCGGGGTTGTACTAAGCCGTACAGCTCAGCTTGGCTGACCACTGCGATATTGTCTTAACTCAGCTTGTGCTCACAGTCGGGAGAGCCAGTTCTTGGCTGTAGGAGAAATTTCGGTGAAGTGCGAGAGTGGGATTCCGGTTTGGGGTTAGCAAGTGCCATGTTGCAAAACGCTCTAGGTTCAGCTAAACTTCCCCGGCTGGCCAGCCTGGCTCAAGCTTGAGCCAGTCCATTTGAGCTGCTTGAGGGCTGTTCCGCTCTACGAACTGGAGGCCGCGGTAGAACCTCCGCATACCGTACTCGCCCTCAGCAACTTGGCTTTTCGTTTTTTGCCCTTTCCTGTTTTAATTTGAAAAAAGCGTCGCTTTCTTTTTTTTCTGTTCAAAACAACATTTTACTAAATGTTGTTTTGGATCACCAAAACAACAAAACCGCGCAGGACAAATAGGCCTGCGTGGTTCACGTGAATCAGTCAGCGTTCAGCGATCTCACCTGATATGGGCCCATACCGGCAGAAGCAGCCACTGCATTTCTCCGCCGAAGCCAGAGTTCACATTTTATACACTTGTTTCGGTACTGATCGTATTGGAGGCACTGCAGTTGAAGATATTCTTCCACGAGTAAAGTTAGAAAGATCGCCGTTTCATCGCTGGGGTCCTTCATAAGTTGTCTTCTTCACTGGCAAATCGGCGAGACGCTAAATCGAGCGTCACGTGCGCTGCCTGGTGGTTTTTTTAGCTTGGAGTGCAGCGAAAACCATCTTTGAGAGATGCTGATCTTGTTTGCTGGCGTGTGCAGCGAAAGCAGCAACTGAAGCCACGAGCTCGAATTCGCAGTCCTCACTTCGGACCACAGTAACCATGGGATTTAGAGCCAGGTCCGCTGAATAACCGGGGATCTGCGCAATTCTTCGTAGTGACGTCAAGGACACGTAGTACGCACCTTTAACTGGTTCCCGGACCTGGTTCCGTTAAAGGGGCGGTGCAACGATATTCCACTTGGAATATTTTTCACTTTACACGAGCTTGCTGGCACTAGTGGGACTCAAGGATGCTCGCACGCAACGCCACCACCCAAGCAACTCCTTTGTTGTGGTTTAATTTCAAAGACCAAAGCAAACGTTTTCATTCAATCTCTTCTTCTCGAAGCTTGATGACGTAACTAGGGGGATCGCAGTATCCGATATTTGAATGCGACTCATGGATTGGACTCGAGCATTGTGTGGGCACTCGATTTTTGCTCGTGATGATCGATAGCTCAAGAAGCATTCGGGTTGTGGCCTGTGTCTAATCGCTGAAATGACGACAATAGCCGAACCATAAGATTGTCTGGAACTAGGCGCCTGTCCTATGCCTTGCCAACCCCAGTGTGTGGCTATGATCAACACTGGCGGCATAAATTCACCGCCATATAACATGGCCACTTGTTCTGGCTGCGAGTTGAAGGGGTGAACGCTGCTCGTTTTTCTTTAATTTTGTCTCCGACGTCGATTGCATGTGGTAAAGCACGAACGGGTGCTTTAAAGTCATTAACGCCAGGGAACCTTTCCAAGCGGTTATTTCCGCAAAGAACAAAAATGCTCGCATTGCCCCTTTAATTTGTCCGCCGTCTGAATAGACCATTAAAATGCCCGCCAAAATTATGTGCACGGCCTTTAATATGCTGTAAGTTTATCAACCGATCAAAGTTTAATAATCAATGTTTGTTTCGAATTAAATAGAAAGTACAAATGTCCACGAGGTGCGGCTAAAGGGGACCAATGTGTCTCCTGACGAGACCATGGCCTCAGGTTTGCACATCAGACTGCAATACATGCTAATAAAACAATGAATAAAAAAATTATACTATACAATTATATATTCACCTAGCACAAACACAGTGAAATGGGAGCCAACAACTCAATTAATAAACATTAACAAGGAAATCAAAACATAGACGATAAGGTTATTTGAGGTTACAGACAGAAAAGGGGTGATCATTGTAAAGTTCCTGTTGAAATATTCTAATTGACATTATTAGGTATAACTAAGAGTAAAAACAAACAAAAAATATTGTGTTTTTTTTAAATTGGTAGATCGTTCTACTTTTTTTAGCAAATTCAATAAGGAAGGGTGCATATTGCATAAGGTAATAATTTGATTGTCAATAGTCTGGGCACCATGGTTTGTTCAGAACCTGAACCCCACCAAGGACATGGTGAATAGGATTATTCTGTTTCTTAATAAATATATGTTCGCAAAAACAAAATGTCGTGTTTAATTTTGTAATAGATTGAACTAGCTAGGCAGCAACTTTAGAACTCTGGAAATGGTAGTGTCACGAGTTCGTTATATATACAGTTGTTAGCAACGGTTTTAGAAATAAACATTATTGGTAGGGCCCTTTTTAGAAGTGAAAGAAGTCGATCTGAATCAGTCTTATTGCGCGTACGCCAGGTAAGATGACAATACACAAGGTGGGAGTGATTTAGACAGCAGTGTACTTTTTTTACACTCAGAGATATATGTTTCAGCCGGCATATTATATCCAATAGATCTGGATACTTTTATTCGCAGGTTAATGTGATCATTTCGACTTCAGTTAGTTTTAAAGCAAACCCCTAAAATCCTGCAGGCGTTTGTTTGCGTAATTTCACAACTGTTGATACGCAACGTCGTGTTATGATGCACAGGCTTATTTTACACGAAAACTTAAAATCTTTGTGTTCTTTACATTTGCTTATTGTAGGATAAGAAAGTATAAACTTTGTTTTATTTACCTTTACTTATTGTGGGATAACGAAGAAAGTTTCGCCAGAGTTTGTTTAGTTATTTTTTTAAATTTATCATTCTATTTAACTTGACCAAAAATGTGTCCGTCCGTCTTAGCGTTCTCCCTCTAAATCTTGCAAGGAAACTGATGTCAAGTGACCTACACACCAACTGAGTTTTCTCGGTAAATTTATTAGAATATTTCATGTCACAAGACCTACAAACCAATAAAGTTTATTCACAAAACTTGGAGGGAAATGTTACCTCACTGAGCTATGTATTAATTCACTCTTCCTGCAACATTTAGCGGAGCAACTTACGTCATGTGGCCTAAACATAAATCTGAGTTCCATGCCATATTTATCGAGAAACTAAATAAGCATATGTTTGCCTACACTATCCACAACGGCTGTCGAATCTCTTTCAGAACGAATTTAAAACCTGACTCTTCAATTACTTCATTTCATGAATTATTACCCTTTGATGATAAAGGTCGTCGTCAATGTTTTGTAATGAAGTTGAAAACTGAGCTAGTTGGTAGTGTGTAGACTTGGTGAAAAAAAACAGCGCAAATGACAAGGACAAAGGAAGGAAAATATACGACAGGTGTGTAAATGTGCGATGCGTTGTTGTTTGTCTTTCTTTTTTATAAATGAATGTGTTCCTTGCGTGTTTGCTGCATTGCTATAAGGTTAAAAAAAACAGTAGTTGCGAGTCGGGGCCTGTGCTGTCCCTGTATGTCCTTTCTTTTGTCCTTGTCGCTGGCGCTGCTTTTGGATTTTGTTTACCATGTATAAGTAAATTTTTAGCTTCACGGCAGTCGTCGTTTCACTATGGCTTTGCCCACATGGAAAGATGAGTTGATGTCAAAAGTATAGCAGGGATTGAAGAACCTAAAGTTTACATGGTGGTGTACTACCACCAATGCAGAGATCGTAGAGAATCCAAAAGGAAACAGATTCTCGACTGAAAACTGAGCAGTTTGCTTTGTCGGACCCACAAAGTGGAGTACCGCATAAAAACGGGAGCAGCATGAGTCTGAATCCTAAAGTTATAGGGAAGTTGCCGCTACCATAAGGATTTATATTTTGCCGGCAACTGAATGAGAGCACAGCGTACACGATTGCAAAGTAGAGTGATGAGGTGCGTAATTGTTTATTTAATCTGAGATTGCGGGATCGTAGCGTTACTTGGAAGCATCCCAATCTTCCTCATTGTAACACTTGTAGCATTGGCTCCGCAGTCCATTCCAGTTCAGGGAACTGTGGAAACATAAATATAAGGGACGAATTTAGTTAGAGGAAAAGCAAGGCTATAGCCGCATTTGACAAAAAAGTTGTGAACGTGTAACTGTAAATGTAATCGCCTTAAATATAATCTGTGTATATTTTTTATGTCTTTCGTGAGAGTCACTTTTCCGAAAAATATCCTTTTATCGTAGCTCCGCCCCCCGCTGCCAGCAGTGTAAAAGAAGAAGGAAGAAGAAAAACAAGCGGAAATGACGTCATCGTAAATGTCTAGTGAATTTTGCTCGCCTTTCACTAGGCTCGGAGAAGTTGCGACGATGAAGTCACCATGTCTTTGACAGATAAGACGCGGTGAATAGGTTCGGCCATTACCTGAGGCAATGAACTTCTTTCCAGTAAGCTTCTGCGCTTTCGTAGGCCTTCTCTCATCACCTTGTTTTCTTATGTCGCCATTTCCGAAGGGCACCGTCCCGCACGACCAACATTGTCATCACCTATCTTTGTGCGTATTTTGTCTTTCTTTGCGATTCTTGTTTGAGTATCGGTAACATGGGGCATAAAAAGTATTGAACGCTGATAGAACGGCATTATGTGAACGTGTTCTGAGGGGCGGACGTATGTTAGGCTGCTCTCCATTGTAATTCGCAGGCGAATTCTTAAATGGCACGCCTTACTAAAAAATGTAAATTGCTCCCAGTTGTTCAAACTTAAAGTTGTTTACGCTAGTTACTGTACAGTTTTTATGCAGTTATTTAATTCAGAAGATAAGCTATAATAGGCCGCTCCTAATTCAGTTTTTTCTTTAATGTTTTAAGTGCTTCAGCTTTCTTTCGTATTATCCATAGCATTTCCATTAGGTATGCAACAAAAACACTTATTCCCGCTCTAGATTCCTAGTCAGTAAAACGTAGAGAGAAATCAGATGCCCTTACGGTGCATTTACGTATTCAATACAGTTCCACTTCTCTTATTTGTTACATGTACGGTATAGAAAAGGTACTGAATATTTCGACGTTCACGTTCAAAATAATTTAAAATATTATTTTTACGTCTGTGATGCAACATCCTTGAGACGTGACAATTAAAAAAAATCATACTGACGTCCCCCGTCAAAATAGTTATCCTTCTTCTGATATTCCTGAAAACTCTGGGATATTTGGGGCTTCGCAGTTCGGACTGGGAAGTGGCCGAATGTGGCGTTCAAACAAATATCACCTTTTTTGCAGGCGGCATTGCGGTTCGACACGGATTTTCCGAAAACAAATGTGCAGTCTAATGCACTTTTTATAACGTTTTAATTAATGTGTAATGCAAAAAAAAAAATTATCAGATTACAGCATTAACAAAGACCGCAGATAACTTTTGTTGGTTTGAGCCCAAAATTACAGAATGCGGCACTGTTGCTTCTCATAATTTATTTCACGTGTTTCACACAAACATAGGCGCTGAATGTCGCGTCACAAAATGTGTTGATTGATAAATGCGTGCATCTCATACAACCGCGCCGCACCTTTTTTTGTCCGCACCGGTCAAGCGACGTCAAAGAGGCAGCGTTTCCATTTACAACATCCTATTTAAGATTCCGATCGTTTCGTAGTTAACCCGCTCGTTATACACGAACCAAAGAGAAAATCTAAACACGAAACAACGAACTCACAAAACCCGGTTAGAAACGGCGGCAGCCAGACACAAAGCGAGACTGCAACCATACGAAGACGCGCTCGCACGATATGAAGGCACAAAAAATGTGCCAAGTTTCGCAGTGTTACGTAGTGTGCGCACCTACATGTGTTACGTGCAGACAATACAGAGATATTCAACTCGCTTTGTTGGAGATTCAAAATTGTAAGTGAGACGCGTGCCGAATTGACGTGCGGGAGCTCAGAACATCGCCACCGGGCGTCCGAAAGGATCAGCTATCGAGCCAGTCCACACACACGTTGAATAAGGGATTTTCACTGCCAACGAAGACCGAAACCTCTTAGGCACGCAACACATTGCTCTCTGAACACGTCAACAGAACAGCGACGACACCATCGAAAAGTAAGCAAAACAAAACCACTAAGCGGCTACCAATGCGATGGCTGCATTGACGGGGAACGTTGAAATAATAAAGCCACTATTTTGACATATTACGGAATTGACGTCGCAGACGTCGAAATACTTTTATAAATTCTGGCGGTGGACATCGAAATAGCCACTGCTTATTGAAATCTTTTCTCTGGACCATTGTGCTTAAGAGCTTTTGCACTAAAAGCAGCAACATGCATTCAAAGACAAACCACTAAAATCAGTGATAGTAATTTCTATCGTCGCGTTGATAATCACAATTTCAACATGGTAACTATCGACTCCTAGTGACTTTTTGATGCGTTTAATCGCTCCAGTCGTTCAAGCAGCTTGATTTATGTGTGGCATGTATCTTGGTGATTGAATATTTATTTATTTATTTACAATACTGAATGCCCTTTCGAGATGTCTCAGAACTAAGCAATGTTTCTGTTTTTAGATTATTATTGAGAACATAAGGAGTTAGTATTTTCCGGTTATTTCTTAAGCCGGGGTCACACTACATGTACATCATACACAATATTGTATGCAAACACGAGTCCCCTAAAATCTCTGGTTCGAATGCCGCGTACCAAATTTCTCCTTGGACGCATTGCCAAGCGGCATTCGAAGCACGGATCTCGTGGTAACTCGAGTTCGAATCTGTTTGCAGACTGTGCAGTCTGCATGAAGTGCAGTGTGACCCCGGCTTTAGGCATGAGGTGCCCATAGTTCTGTCTACGCAACAAAATCCATACGTTTACTAAGGCACACCAATGTGAAAATTATCCCAGCAAGGTTTCCTGTCGATTAAGAGCTGCTGCTCGGACTAAATTAAAATGGTCAGTGTTTTCACGATTGGAATTTTCGAAGGTTAAGTGCGACCTTCGTTATACTTACTCTGGCAAGATCCACTTTGACAAACGGCATCGTACAAGCACTGGTGGTTGGATTGGCAAGGTTTCCCTGCACAATAATGTAGAAATGAATGCGTTAATAGATCACGGGAGGTCACCCACTGATCTCTACTATAGGGGGCTGGATGGCGCTTAGCTGCTCTCCAAGCTTGGTGCAAGTGAAGCCACCGGAAGTTCGATGCTTGTCCCGGAAGTCGGGCGTGCGCTGGGCTTCCAGTGCATTCAGTCGATATTTTGGACCATGCATTTTTGTGTCTTTGATTCGGTTTTAATACTCCCGTTCTGGATTAAATCCCGAGGATGAGGCATTTGAACTTGGGACATATTCACAGCTTGATAAACTATAATCTCAAAATGTTTACATTTAATGGCTTCCCATGATACTTCTCGGGTCCGCATGCGCTCTTACTTGGCAACAAGCAGGCTCTCTTGAGGGAGCAAGCGAAAATCCAGTGCCTCTCGACGCTTTTCGAACCAGCAAATGGAAAGGTTACAAAGCCTGCTATAGCGCTCACTTCCGGGACAAGCCACTCACTTCCGGTGGCTTCATACCTGTTGGCTCAATGCGCCATCCAGCCCCTCTAGTGGGATCAGTGAGGTCACCCTATTATTATTCACGTCTGAGTAGAGTCCCTCTATGCTGGAAAGGTAGCGACCAGCTTTGATCACGCCGCCCAGCTCAGCGGTAGGCCGGTGTATGACACGTGTCCTTTTCTAGCGCTCCACTTCTTTGGCCGCCATTAAGAATCCAAGAAGTTTGACCTTTTGAACTTGTTTTTGTGTTTCCTTTATTTTACTCAATGATCATTAGAGAATTAACATTCATGTAACCTTTGTAGTTTCTTTCTTGCTACATCAATATTTAAATCTCTTGTATATTTCTAAGTCTTGCATATATATATATATATATATATATATATATATATATATATATATATATATATATATATATATATATATATATATATATATATATATATATATGGGCGGTTTCATTTGGATTCAGGCAACGAGTGGCAGTCATGTTTTTTTATTTTGCTTCAAATTTTTATATTTTGTGGAGCTTGTTCCAAGAAGAACAATACTTTTTATTTTATTGTCCCGACATGATTAGTTCCTGAGAAAAGAAATCCCAAAAAAGCGGGAAAGAACGACGAGGTTTTGACGATTGTCGTGTGTGGCGTTTTTGAATCACTCTCAATCTCAAAGTATTCGAAAGACACCGTCTATATTTTTTTTAGTGTGATGTATATGTAAGTAGGCACGACCACATTATACCTACTATTTATTATTCGTCGCTCCAATTTTCATAAAAATCTACAAACATGCCTCTGGGAACAATTGTGACCTAAATTGCGGATTTTATTTTGAGTCGACTATGTTTAGTATCGCTTTTAAAATACTACCACGTGTATAACCTTTCATTGCCTTCCAGATTATGCAAAGTTTGTGTTTTTATCATGTACGAGTACTGAGAAATAAATTATGAAACAAAGAGGGTTTTCACTTTTCGGTCAATATCAGCGCGTTGTATAAAAAAAACCATTTTTAGTTTTTTTCTTTTTCTCGCGTCGCGTTCTCTTAACACCCTTCTTTTAGCCATAATACATTCCGTTAGAGGTATTTGCCTTGGTTTTGAGGTTTAAGCCTCTAAATATGCTGAAAAAGAGCGAATGCCGATGGTGGGATTTGTCGATTTTCGTGTGTGGCATTTTTGAACCACTCTCAATCTCAAATTATTCTAAGGAAAGCTTCGATATTTTTTTATTGTGATATATATGCAAGTCGGTAAAACGAAATTCCAACTACTATTGATTATTCGTCGATCCAATCTTTGTAAAAATCCCCAAACATGCCTCCGCGAACAACTGTGACCTAAACTGCGGATTTTTTTCTTAGTCGACTATGTTTAGTTTTGTTTTTAAAACAATACTACGTGTAGAACCTTTCATCGCCTTCCACATTATGTAAAGTTCGTGTCTTAATCATATACGAGTACTGAGAAATAAATTATGAAACAAAGAAGGTTTTTACTTTTTGTTCTATTTCAGCACGCTGTAAAAAAAAACTTTTTTAAACTTTTTTTGTTGCGTTTTTTTACATTCTTCTTTTAGCCAGCATACATTCTGTTATAGGTATCTGCACTAGTTTTGAGTTTTAAGCCTCTAAATATGCTAAAAAAGAGCAAATGCTGATGGTGGGTTTATGCGTTTCTAGCTGTATATTTTATTCTTTATTATAATAATCTAAGGGACGTTGAATAAATACTCATATAAAAGACATGAATGTCGTTAGGCGTATAATAACAAGTTTGCAATTCCAAACGTCTAAACACTATAAAATCGCAACTGGCGAAGCAGGTTCTCAGACAATTTCCGCCGGTGCCATGATTACAGGGGCCTCAAGCCTAAACCCTATGCGCTACATAATCCGTACTGTATTAAAAATATCAATATTATTGTAAAACATCAAAGTAAAATACACTTCCTATTGGAAACCTAGATTGGTAAATGCGAAATTTTATATTTGAATGCGAAATTCATGGTGATAACAGAACCGAATCATTGTTTAGCATATTTAGAGGCTTAAACCTCAAAACCAGTGCATCTACCTCTAACGGAATTTATTTTGGATAAAATCAGAATGTAAAAAATACCTAAAGCTAAATAAAATTTAAAATGTTTTTTTATACATCGTGCTGAAATTGAACGAAAAGTGAAAACCTTCTCAGTGTCATAATTTATTTCTCAGTACTCGTACTTGATTAAGACACAAACTTTACATAATGTGGAAGGTAATGAAAGGTTCTACACGTAGTATTATTTTTAAAACAAAACTAAACATAGTCGACTAACAAAAAAAAAATCCGAAATTTAGGTCACAGTTGTTCGCGGGAGCATGTTTAGGGATTTTTACAAAGATTGGATCGACGAATAATAAATAGTAGTTAAAATGTCGTTTTACCAACATGCATATATATCACAAGAAAAAAATATACAAGTTCTCTTTTGAATATTTTGAGATTGAGAGTGGTTCAAAAACGCCACACACGAAAATCGTCGAAACCCACCATCGGCATTTGCTCTTTTTTAGCATGTTTAGGGGCTTAAAACTCAAAACCAAGGCAAATACCTCTAACGGAATGTATTCTGGCTCAAAGAAGGGTGTAAAGAGAACGCGATGCAAGAAAAAGAAAAAAATTAAAAATGTTTTTTTTTTATACAGCGTGCTGAAATTGAACGAAAAGGGAAAACCTTTTCTGTTTCATAATTTATTTCTCAGTGCTCGTACATGGTAAGAACACAAACTTTGCTTAATTGGGAAGGCAATGAAAGGTTCTACACGTGGTAATATTTTAAAAGCGATACTAAACACAGTCGACTCAAAATAAAATCCACAATTTATGTCACAGTTGTTTGCAGAGGCATGTTTGGGGATTTTTGCAAAAATTAGAGCGGCGAATAATAAATTGTAGTTATAGAGTCCTTTTACCTATTTGCATATATATCACACTAAAAAAAATATAGACGCTCTCTTTGGAATACTTCGAAATTCAGAGTGATTCAAAAACGCGACACACGACAATTGTCAAAACCTCGTCGTTCTTTCTCGCTTCTTTGAGATTTCTTTTCTCAGGAACTAATCATGTCAGGACAATAAAATAAAAAGTATTGATCTTCTTGGAACATGCTTCACAAAATATAAAAATTTGAAGCAAAATAAAAATACGACTGCCACTCGTTGCCTGAATCCCAATGAAACCGCCCATATACAGTATATATATACAGGGTGTTTCAGAGAACTCAGGCCAAATCGCTCCTGCGAAAACTCCTCATCGCAACGAAAAAAGGCTTATGTCGTTTTGGTCCTGGGCCAGAGGCCCATTTAGGAAAAATTATTAAAGTTCTGGATAATTAAGTTGTTAATTATTTTTGCGTAATTAACTTTTTAGTATTGTGTTTAAGGGCATGGTTTCAATTAGAAAATTGCTCAGCATCGTCCAAAAACACTAAATCAACAAATTGCAGAAGGATAGAAGGCACGCGAAGCATTTTACGGCTTTCTGAAAAACCGTAAACATTCGAAGGGTTTTTAAGTTTCGGTTTGCTATCGGAGCGCATCTTCGCCCCGACGGCACCGCTCCCCGTGGAGAGATAGTGCAACCAACCTCTGCTGCGCTGTCATCGCGCGACGCAGCAGAGGCTGGTTGCACTATCTCTCCACGGGGCGCGGTACCGTCGGGGCGGAGATGCGCTCCGATCGCAAACCGAAACTTATGGTGAATTCGGGTGGTCGCCTCTCGCCTCTGACCTCGATTCAGCAGAGCGCCCCCTCCTCGCCGCCAGAGCTACCCGGGATCCTTTTCAGCCGATCACAACTGCTGGTTTCAGAGCGCTCCGAGATTCTCAGACCAGTCACGGAATTAAAATTTCTTGACATTGCTAATGCATTAAAAACAACACGATCTTACAGCGTACGGTGGACGATTGAGCAAAATTTACGCTCGCAACGTGATGAAATAACGGTTGTGACGTAAATTGTTTTACGCACCGGCATGTAAAAAGAAAAAGAAAACAGCAAAATGCGATTTGATTTTTGCAGAACAGAACGAAAGCCAACGCTTGGAAACAGTTGTCAGCTCATCGCGTTTTCGACAGTGAACGCGCTGCGATAGCGGTCATGCGTACGACAGAGCAGGCAAATATAAAATAGTTAATAAACCGCATTTTTCTCACGGCGAAATATCGTGCAAGCATCGCAATGTGACACAAATCACAGTGAATTATATTCGGCTCTCCTTTATTTTACAACACAAACCTTTGAACGCACTTTAACCAAACCTGAAAATGTCTTGAAGCGACCCAAAACCCGGTAAAACAGCGGCGAGGTCTGCGAGCTGTTTCGTCGTCGGTTAGGCTTAGCGGATTCACCGCCGTGAGATGAACGATCTCGTGAAAGCACTGGGAATACTTCACACGTCGACTTTTCCTGTTACGGTCGCAAACGAATGTCGTCCCGTCCGTTGTAATCATCGCACCGTCGAATGCACAAGCACTTTGTTGAACCAGATATCAATCGCCGTCATGCTGGACCCCGCACACCATCACAGACCACCGCCGGCCATCGTCAACAAAACCACGTGATCACCGTCCAGTACCACGTGACGCCTGCGCTGCTCCGCACTCCGCGGCTACAGACGGAGTACCAGGGAGCGCTCTGAGAGGGAGAGCGCCCTCGGAATGAACCACCCGATCAGGCGACAGCACTCTCTTTCAACCACCCGATTTCGCACGCTCTGGAAAGAGCACTCGAGATCGCGCAGAAAGAACCACGCGAATTCACCATTAAAAACCCTTCGAATGTGTACGGTTTTTCAGAAAGCCGTAAAATGCTTCGCGTGCCTTTTATCGTTCTGCGATTTGTTGATTTATTGTTTTTTGATTATGCTGAGCAATTTCCTAATCGAAACCATGCCCTTAAACACAATATTAAAAAAGTTAATTACGCAAAAATAATTAACAATTTAATTATGGCGGACTTTAATAATTTTCCTGAATGCGCCCTTGGCCCAGGACCAAAACGACACAAGCCATTTTTCGTTGCGATGAGTAGTTTTCGCAGGAGCGATTTGGCCTGAGTTCTCTGAAACACCCTATATATATATATATATATATATATATATATATATATATATATATATATATATATATATATGTGTGACATCTAGCATGAAACCTTTCAATAATTTATTTGGGAAACTTTATTTGTTGTTTAAACTGACTGCTCTGAGCCCTTTTATAATTAATATTTATGTATTGCTCGTTAAAATTGTGTAGTCTGATACATTTCAATAACATTCATTTTATTGTCTCTGTTATTGCAAACATTTTATCTCAGCATACGTAAAAGTGCTTACATTCACTGCTGTCTCGGCTACGATGGTTCGTGCCAATTTCAAAATAAATATGTGTCACATATTTCACTTTTAAGATACGGTTACATTTTCTCTGCAAAAGCGTTCTTTTCCGATTCTGGTAATGAACAAAGCATGAGTTGGATGTCTTAATTCATACTTAGCAAATATAAAGTAGGCAAGGCTTCCAAACTTTGATGGGAACACAGTTATTACAGACATATGTATTACATCGGATGAAAATGTGTCGTGATATGTAGTGTATGATATATGTACCATTTTTTACATAAATTAGAGCGTGCACCATATGTTTCTTGTGCCAAATGGCTAATAGTGTGGCGTCCTGACTACCTATGGGTTTAAATTTGTACTATTTGAGCATGTTGGTGCTTTTTCAAGATTTAGAAATTTACATTTATCGATACTTCGTCTGTGTTGTTCTGTGTTTTGCCCCTTGTCATTATCCCCAGTCATAGTTTACAACTATGCTTAGTTTAAGTTGGTCAGTGTTTTCACGATGGGAATTCTCCAAGGTTGAGTGCGACCTTCGTTATACTTACCCTGGCAAATTCCACTTTTACAAACCAAATCCAAGCAGCAGTCGCCGATGTTTCGGCAAGGTTTCCCTGCACATCCATGAAGAAATCAATGCATTAATGGGTCGCTGGCGGCCACCCTATGATTCGTCACGTCTGAGTAGAGTCCCTCTATATTGGAAAAGTAGCGATCAGCTTTGACCTCACCGCCGAGCTCAGCGGTTGGCCGGTGTATGACACGTGTCCTTCTCTAAAGCTCCACCCCTTTGGCCGCCATTAAGAGTCCAGGAGGTTGGGCCGTGTCTCCTTGTTGGCTGCGCCAGCTACGCGGGGTTCCCTTTACGTCGGTCAGATCCAGACTTGTTTGATGACCTATTATCGTATTTCCTCTATTTTACTTCATGTTTATTAGAGTATTAACTTTCACGTAACATTTGTAGTTTGTTTCTTGCTACATTATTATTTGAACTTGTATAGTTTCAGTCTTGCACAAAATTATATATATTAGTGTTGTATACATATATTGCATCTAGCACGCGGCCTTTCGATAATTTATTTGGGGTACTTAATCTGTTGTTAAGACTATCTAGTGCGAGCCTTTTTGTAACCGAATTTTATAAATTGCCCGTTAACATGGTGTAGTGTGATGTCATTCAAAAACATGTCTTCTATTGTCTCTCGTATTGTAAACATTTTATCTCAGCATATGTAAAAGAGCTTACATTCACTGATGTCTCATTTACGATAGTTCGTGTCAATTTGGAAATAAAAACGTGCTACATAAATTAATTTTAAGAGTCGGTTGCCTTTTTCAATTTAAAAGCATTATCTTCCATTCTGTTATTTAACGAAGCTTGAATTGGATATATTAAGAGTTACTCAGCAATCAATGTAATCGAGATCTATGTAATACATCGGAAACGGATCTATGGAATACATCGCATGAAAATGTGTCATGGTGGGTCCTTTTTTTACATAAATTAGCGCGTGCAGCATATGTTTATTTGTTGCGAATGGCTGTATAGTACGGCGTCCCGACTGCCGATAGGTTATATATGTTTATCTACGGCATGATTGCTATTGTTTTTCCAGCTATTTTTAGCGCGGAGACATCAGCGACTCAAATTCGCCCTTGTAGTCGTTGGGCTCGTGGAAGATCGCAGGATCGAGGATTTCTCGCCGTGTAGATTAAGTGGGGCAGAATATCAGGAAGCTTTTCTGGCGTATTCGCAACACACTAACCCTTTAAAGCCGTGCAAATCAAACATAAAAAACATGTTTTTACTGACTTACGGAGACGGTAGCTTACAACGCTTTTCAGAACCACGTGGTGCTCCTCTTTTTGTGAGCTTCATTCCAACGTAAAGAGATTTACTAATCAAATAAAAACTGGACTTTTGAACTTCTGCTTTGACAAGGTTTCGAATTGTTCCGCCTTTTACATGCTTTGAGTGGCAGCCACTGAAATTATGAAGAGGTTTGCTGCCTACTTTCTATATTCTCAACAAAGGCCTGAATTAGTTTTAAGTTGAAGACCCAAGTATTGTATGTAACCGCTCGTATTTCCTAAGAAAAACTTTTACTCGGGCAGGCTTTTGCCCACTTATTCCTCAAGAGATTCCCTAATGACGTTGGTATATCAAAGCAAAACATCGTCAGGGTACTTTGAATATAAAATAGTTTTTTTGAGATCGAAATGCCTCGTTTCCAGAGCACCATTTTCTCGAGAGCGGAGGAACTTCAAAGGGTTGGATTACGCTTGTGGGTGGAACTTCGGGACTGTTCTTGACTTGCCAGCGACTATAGGACGTCTCACCATCGACGGGTGTCGTCTTGTTTCGAAAGTCACGGACGTGAGGCCAGTCTGCCGCGTGCCGATTTCTTGCCGCTTCACAGTTCGACGAAAGCGGTTGGGAGGAATCGGTCCGGTAATGGCAGGCAAATCCACGCGATCCCAGCCGCTTTGTGGTTGAAAACGCGCGTTCAGACTGGAAGCCAAAATCCGCTTCCAATGTGAACGGGCTATAAATCCCGCACCCCTTTTTCATTCGGCAACCCCCAAGCGCCAGCGGCAGAAAGTCTAGAGCCTGAACTAGGAGAGCGAGACCCCACATGCCTCCTCCGCTTTACAGAGGTCATATGCCGAGGGAGACCAGTCGTCACTCTAATTTGCGTGCCAGATTATCTATATTTGTTTTACCTGTATTATATAAGTTTGGAATAAATTGTACTTCTAGACTATTGAGGTTTCTTAACACCAAGTTCGTGTGGAGCTTAGCTTATGTGGGACGAATATTATACCTACACTAAAGGTGGGGACAAGTTTGAATGACACTTACCATGATCTTCGGCAGGATCACATTGATGAACTGCACCAGAGGATGCAAAAAAAAACAAAAGCTCAGAACTGGAGGCGTAAACTGGAACACTACGTGTGAACAAACTTAAAAAAAAAGAATATATACAACTTAAGAGATATGTTTCTGCGGATTTAGGTAGACCCCACTGATACCCCAAAGACCGCATTTACCTGTCACGGAGGATTGTTAGAGTTCACTCGTCTTCATTTCAGTCTTTAAAACTCGTCCGCTATTTTTCAGCGATAATGGACATCGTTTTCGGTGTCAGGAATTACAGCTTGGCGGTATCTTACATGCTTGACGGCGTTGTTTTTTTCCCCAATGTTTCAAAGAACACCTCTAACATCATAAGATTCTCCTCGAGCAATTGCAATCGGCGGGCTTGACAGATCACCCTAGAAAAATGCAAATCGCTTCTCGGCAGAGTAACATTCTTAGTTTTATAGTTGACAACAGAGTTCTCCGTCCGAACGAGGACAAGCTGCGCTCGCTAACCGAATACCCGCAGCCACACAACGTCAAAAGCTTGCAACGCTGCTTAGGATTGACTGGATTTTATCGCCAATTTATCTTACACTGCGCCGATATCGCTAACCCATTGAATCTGCTTTTGCGCAAAAGAGAAAATTGGCGTTTGTGACAAAAGCAGCAGGATCCCTTCGGCTCTCATGGGTGATAAATGACGCCGCTTCCTTACACATGCCGGATCTCGACCGACCGTTTGTTGCTCAGAGAGACGCCAGCAATTTTGGACTAGACAGCGATATCAAGCAAGTCAGAAAGTTCCAGAACTGAATCCTAATCTGGGATCACACTGCGGGCATTGAGTTCAAGAAAAGCTTGGCAGGCTGCATTCGAACTATGAATATTGGGGTGTCTGCAGCCTGCATTTTGCATGTTGTATGAGCTGTTCCTCTTCTCCCACCGCTAAACTCTCGCTAAGTGAACGCTACTACCTCATTCTTCACCGGAGCAACTTTGTTCGGCAGCACAAAACGAAACAAAGAAGGCCACGCCACCCACTCTCCTCAATCGCTTCAACAAAGAGCCTTCGAGGTCACCACCACTCAAAACCCAGAAACCGCCGTAGTTCAGAGGCTACACAAAACGAAGCCTTGTTAACAATGTCCCCGTATTTTAGCATTGTTAACGATTATTTTATCAAGCGCTTGTGATAATGTTTTCCTCGCAATTATACTGAAGCTCTTGCGTACCTCACAACGGTAAGAAATTGTTACATTCAACTACATCTTTATATACTTCGGAGTATTTTCCTTATATTTTCTGCAACATTTGTGTTTTGATAAGCGATCATTTATAAAACCTTCAGTTTGCCTGATATAACACAGGCCACAACCAAGAGGTACCATGTACACAATTCCAGACACACACTCAACATATAGTTCAATGAGCTTCTGCGCAAAACCTGTATTTGATGAAGCAAAGGGGGTCATCTGAATCAGCCTATAACATGTGCGAAAGGAAAGGCTAACATTAAACCGGTTGGCTAGCGTTTGATGTTGTGAAATATTTTGTGAAAGTGGGGAAAGACTACTCGCTTCGAAGGTTTTGAACTCTTTTGAATAAATGTCTTGAAATACATTCCCGAGGATAACTTGCAATTATGAAGCGCTCTCTAAGCCAATTAAGATATTAACTAATCGAATGAGAACTGAACTTTTCAAATGGTGCATTGGCAATGTTCCGAATTATTCCCACTTTTACACGCTTTGAAAGGCAGCGACTGAAATGATAAAGAGGTTCGCTGCGTGCTTTCCATAAGCTCAACGAAAGCCAGCATTAGTTTTCACTTGAAGACCCTGGTATTGTACGAAACCGTCCCTCGGCTTTTAAAAGAAAAACTTTGACTCAGGAGCGCTTTCACCCACTTATTCCCCAAGTGATTCCCCTAAAGACACTTTGGTTGATCAAATGAAAACTTCGTCAGCGTACTTTGAACCTAAAAGAGTTTTGCTGAGAGCGAAATGCGTCGTTTCCAGGCCACCATTTTCTGGGCAGCGGAGGAACTTCAAATGGGTGGATTATGCTTGTGGGTGGAGCTTCAAGACCGCCCTTGACTTGTTACCGACTATAGGACGTCTTACCATCGACGGGTGTCGTCTTGTTTCGAAAGTCACGAACGTCACGTCAGCCTGCCGCGTTGCGATTTGTTGGTGCTTCGCGGAATGACGAAAGCGGTTGGGAGGAATTGGTCCGGTAGCGGCAGGCGAATACACGTGGTCCCAGCCGCTTTTTGGTTGAAAACGCGCGTTCAGACTGGAAGCCGATCTCCGCTTTCAGTGTGAACGGGCCATTAGTCCTGCACCCCTTTTTCTTTTGGCAATCCCCACGCGCCAGCGGCAGAAAGTCCAGAGCCTGAACCGGCAGAGCGAGTGACCACATGCCTCTTCCGCTTCACGGGGGTCGTCATATATCCCTCCGCGGGTGACCGGTCCTCACTTCTATTTATATGTCAGGTTATCTAGCTTTCTTTTTAAGTTTGCAATATATAAGAGTGGAATAAATTCTACTTCGTGACAATTGAAGTTTCTTAACACCATGGTGGTGTGGTGCTTAATTTATGTGTGACGAATATTATACATACACTAAAGGTGAAGATGAGTTTGAAGGACACTTACTGGGGTTTGGAAAACGAAAACTTGCTGCAAGAACCCCATCTAAAGACGCAAACGAGACAAACTCAGAAGTTGAGGAAGTAAAGAGGAACACTGCGTGTGTAAAAACTTTCAAAATAAAGAAAAAAGAATATGTAATGTTTAGAGACACCGGCTACACAGTTTGAAAACAATTAACAACAAGATTGCACACGATCTAGGGTAAAGGAGTTTATAAAATGCACTTGGTGTTCACGAGAACATAAGCACTGCGTGTTTCACACCAAACAAAAAATATACTCATTGTCGGACACTATGTCTGCACTCACCACCCTAATATAGTTTTAGCCACTGATACCATATGCCCACGTTTGAGTATTTACCGTCACTTGATTGAAAGTTATACACGATTTTCGTACATATCAATATAAAAATGACGACCAACGAGCCCTAATCATAGATAAAAGTAAATGGTGCCTGCTACAAAGAGGTATCTTTATTTTCTCATTGACAATGACGTTTCTAGCAATGATCTGACTTGAGCCTCTATCTTTGACACTGATGAAAAATCTGCGGGCGAACATTTAATATTTAGATGCCTGAATAAACTAATTGTCCTATTTGTGCTCTAATCTCTCGTAGTTATAATTGTGAAGAGAGAGACTGCTTATGGAAACATTAATTAAAAATTGATTTCTAACGTAACAGCATCTTCATAAAATTTAGTCCGTCCCTTTGTTCGTGTATTTTCTACTACATTTAGCGGGAAAATCAATGTCTCATGAACTCTCATCACTAGATGCGATTTCCCACTAAACTTAGCGGGAAAATTAATGTTACGTGACTTTTGTACTCAGTTTGCCTTTTTCATTTGCCGAGAAAATTTATAGAAATAAAGGTTCTTTACTCCCCGAAACAACCGTATAATGCCCTCTAAACACATTTAAACGATCTCACTCCCAATCCTGAATTTTATGCATTTTATGACTTTCGAGATTACGGCTGTTGTTAATGTTTATATTTACTGTTTAAAGCACTTTTTATGGCGTGATGTTTTCTAGACGTTTAAGAGAGGCTTCGATAACGATATCCAATAAACATTCCCACCGTTCGTAAAGGCGAAAAGGAAGTATCGGATCTTGGTATGCGAACGCGAAAGGAGACAAGGGACACACAAAAACACGTCAGATCCGGACAGCGTTCAACTCCAACAAGTTCATTCTCTCTTCCGGCGTGCATAGCCCGCGTGATTTTGACAACGCCCCTGCCGGCTCAAGGCCATGCTCATCCCTCTGCCCTCCGACCGATGCTCCCTATCTACTTCTCGAGAAACCCTTCCTCCTTTCTGCTCAAATTAAGGGATTTATAACTGACAATGTTGTCGCCTCACTGTATGAGGTAGACCTCAACCACTTCCCGTCCCAACCGGCAAGGTACTTTTTGATAGCCGCCACATCGTTAAAGATGGGCTTGCATCCCACGCAGCTATTCACGTTCTCCTGTTGCTGAAAGCTTATATTTGTGTTCTTTTGATCCATCGTTTAGGCGATGCCCTGTCTGCCGATTGTTAGTCTTGCCGCAAGACAGTGGAATTGAGTATACTACCTTCTCTTCGCAGTTGGGAAATTTTTCATTGTGTTTCTTTTCGCATTTCTTTCCTATGTTATTTTCTTCATCAACTTTTTTGTATAATTTTCGAATTTTGTTCTTACACGTAAAAAGTGTTTTTCAATCATGAGAAAACCGTTTCTTGATGTGGTGAGAGAACCCGCGAGTGTACGGAATGGTAAGAAATCTCTTGAGTCTTTGTGCTTCCTTATCACTTTTCTTGTTTGCTAATAGCCGAGTGTCCACCGTTTTTACTAGGTATGTGGGGTACCCTGCGCTGCCTAATCGCAGGGCTTCGTTCTTTAGGCTGTCCTCCCCATAGCGAAGACATGACTTTAACAGTGATGATGAGATGACCGACTTAATAATTCCTTGTTTAACGGTCTTTGAATACGAGCTTTAAAATAGAAGTAAAGGTTTATTTGTACTCTGCTCGTAAATCCAGCAAGTCTCTGTTTTCGTTTTGGTTTTGCTTTTTATCTTTAGATTTAGGAACTGTAGTCCTTCTTCGTTGCCTTTTCCCTCGGTGAATTGTAATCCCAACGAATGCCTCTGAAAACATGATGTTACTTTTTTTATGAATTTCATGTGTGTGCATTACGAGGTAATAGTCTAGGAAGCGAAAGGTATGTAGGTCTCGTTTAAACGCACAAAAGGGCATGCATTTGTGGAGACAAGATCATTTAGGTTTTTTGAATCAGCATGGAAAATTTCTAGAAACACAACTACCACCCCACAAGAAAGCTGGTCACGTTGGGAAACCTCAAGGGCCTGGTTTTCTCAACTTATTCAACCAGCATCTGACACCGCAAACTGCGACAGTTCTCACCAAGCACGGAAGTTCAACGCAGCCGTCGTACTGTCTCGTGTCGACATGGTGGCGACTATTCATCGAGCGTCAATCATGGTGCCAGAGACCCAGCGGGACCAATTCGTGACCTCAGCGGTGCGCTCAAGTTGCAAGGAGGGATTTGTGATGCAAAAGTGCAGGAGCTACCTCAACGCTATTCGTGAGCTAAAATCTTTGATCTGCGCTTACTGGAATCAGACAAGAAAGGAGACTGAGTAGTGTTGAGTGCTGAAACGTATAATGAAGAATCATTAAGAGCGGTAAAGAAATAGCTTTCAAACAATGATCGAACCCCTCTCGAGAGCTTAAGCAGAAGGCGTGCGAAGTACTGAAAAGAACGAATTGGA
Source organism: Ixodes ricinus (assembly GCA_037355805.1). Taxonomy (NCBI): domain Eukaryota; kingdom Metazoa; phylum Arthropoda; class Arachnida; order Ixodida; family Ixodidae; genus Ixodes; species Ixodes ricinus. The sequence continues at coordinate 52,944 of JAZHYW010041624.1, forward strand.
GTGTGCTCTTGCATCCATCAGAAGAAAAAAAAAGAATAACCATCTAGAGGTGTTTTTCAAAATTAAAACTAATAAGCCTGAGAAGCCGTTCAGGTGCATAGTACCCGAGGTAGGGACGTGGCAAAGGTACTAGGTACATTCCTTCAATATAAATAAACCTTCTGAACTTTTCTCATTCCTTCAGAATCCGAGTCTAGAGGTTGCTTGGAGACTTTGGGCTCAGTTCACCACAGACGGCAGTGTTCTCACCCGACACAAAAAATTCTACGTCTTTCCTGACACGAAAACTGAGATTGAAAGAGTCTAATCTGCGATCATTGAGTGTTTCTTGCCAAAATAAGTGAGTTGAATTCTGAGCTCCTCAGTAAGGGAGGCCTCCTGTATGGACTCCCGTATCTCCACTTGCGAGTTGGAGGGAGTCCCAGAAAGGTCTCGACCGCGCGGGAACAATGCCGAGCGCCCCTGGCCCCTACACCATCGAAAGAGCGGTCCCAACCTCGCTGCACTTCCTGTTGGTGCTAGAACCTCTTGGCATCGGGGCCCTCAAGTAGATGGTACGGCTCTGGCAAGGCGAGGCGCGCTGGTGTCCTGCGAGCTATTTGAAGTTTTCTTGCTCAGCCGTACGTGCCCACCCATTTCTCTTTTGTGCGAGACCGCCCCGACCCCGGAGCCGAAAACACCTGGGCTTTGATGGTACTTGCGTCTTGTAACTTGCAGAACTTTGAAAAGAAGGGGCGGGTAGCCGGATAGTCCTCAGTACGTAAAACACTAGAAAAAGCATCGCGGTGCGCGGCTGGAGCCAGAAACGAAGTTTTATATTTCAGATGTGACGTGCCGTTGCGCCACGTTCGTACAGAATTTAAAACTTACCTATGTAAACGGTGAATGCTTTCCATTTAATGACAATTTGAAGCAATGCGCTTGAGTCCAACTCATGTAAACGAAGCAGGGAAACCTATATTCATAGCATGTTCTTCGATGAATCGGTAATATGGCTAAAGGCGTATTATATAGGAGTGCAACTGATATTACCAGATGCTCAGTGACCTTTTATTCCTGCATCTTAAACACATGCCAGAGGAACGAATCTTAAATTAAAACATAGCAATCTATTTAAAACACAAGCGTGCGACTATCATTTATTAGCACCGTTTCATATATTGGACGTTTTCTAATAAAGTTTAGCCTGTAACTGAATTTGTATTTTTGTATCCTTTAAAACCGGTGTTCTTATCTTCGCCATTCCTCACAGTCTCATCATATGTGCAGGGTTGAGAACGTCTAGAATTCGGTAAGTACTGGTTAGATGACAGATTTCTTCAGCAAGAAAGATATGCGACGCCAACTGAATCCAGATTGACCAATGTTTCAACATATGTGGTCAGCATATCTTACATTTTTCACACCAGCTGCCCGAAAGATGGCAGCGAAGTATTTTTGGCGCAACAAACGATTGCTTAATAGTTACTATCCACGGGCTACGTCATGATGATAATGCAATTAATGCAAAGGCGCAAACGATCTGGTCTAGAATGAGGAGTATAATCCAGTTTAATGGAACTGCGTTCCTCTGAAAGAGCGAAGAAATGTTTATTTCTTTAACATAATTTTTACGTTGCCGTTCTGCAAAAGCCCAGGCCAATTAAAACAGGGTTTAGAATGAGCCCAGTTTCAACGTTCGTGAAGGAGTTTAACTGGTTTTACTTTAACAAAGCAAGTGCATGGCATTCAGACAAGTAGCAAATGGTGTTTTGTTCTTGCCGTACGTTTAGACGCACCATGCGCGTAAATATTGTGTCAGATAGACGAAGACGCTGTTTTTGGAAACACTTAGCTGATCGTTGCATATGCTAAAGTTTAGTTTCTGCTGAAAGCTTGTCACGATCTTGAAGAGCTCACTTAGCTAGCCTGATGCTCGCTGTTCCGTCACTAGTTTAATTAATTTATTTATTTATTCCGATTTTCAGTGACCCACCAACAGCTTAACGCCTCCTTAGTGGTGCACTTATGAATTAGTCAATTAGTAGTAAAATGTTAAACCGGATAAAAGCGAAACGTTAAGAAAAAACAATAGCCTCAACACACTTTCGAAATTTACGCTCTTCATCGAAAATATCAAGACTAGCATTCCCATAAATCTGTTCTAAATTTACGAGTGAAGTTTTATTCGTCAAGGCGCAGCCTATATAGACTATTAAACAAAGGAAACACACAAAGCCAATAACACCCCACTGAAACCCGCACAATCAACGCGCATGCTGTCGTCATGAAAGAAAATCTAATTCTTTAGCCGACAAAAGAACTGACGGGGCGCTGACACACTTCTCCCGTAAGCGCTATTGCCTCTGCCTCTATAATCTCCTGGTCAGACATTGACACTTTTTTCAATGACAGTACATTTTTTTTTAAATTCCACTTCACAGCCAGAGTCACGACAATGAATCTTCGAGTGGCCTGATACTACCCTGTTTACATTACGCAATGTAAACAGGGTAGTATCACGCCACTTGAGCATTCATTGTCGTGACAGTAACCGTCAAGCAGAAAAAGTACTGTCATTGGAAGAAGTGCCAATGTCTTGACCAGGGAAATTATACTTATTTTTACCTAATTCTAACAGTGGGCTCAAAAGAATCTGAAAAAGAAAGCCGTTTACAACTCCATATAACGCCGAATTAAAGCGCAGCTCTTGAGGAGGAGGAGGGGAAGGTACGGAGAGGAGGCTATGCCCCTCCTCTCTTTCCTGCGCGCCCTCATTTAGAGGAAAATTTCCCCGCTAAATCTAGCGGGAAAATTTTCTTGCTAAATCTAGCGGGAAAAATATTCCACTAGAAATAGCGGCGAAAATTTTCCGCTAGATTTAAGCTGTTGTGCAGACTGTACGGTTCTCATCTCTACTAATCAAAGTACTTGTAGTCGATTACTTTTTGGAGTAATTTTGTGATAATTTTAATAAATATATTACGAAGTAATCACCAGCATGATTTGATTATTTTTAGGTTCTAAAGTTCCTGGAACGGTCACTAATTTCCTCCAGTTCGTAGTAGCGCCGTTAGGTTTGTAAAAGTTTCCAACCAAGGAATCCTCGAACTAAGTCTCAGGCGAAAGGGTAGTTTACCAAAATTGGTTGATTAAGAAAATAAGTAAGTAGGAGTGCGGTGATTTTAATTAAATAAGTGGCTGCACGAATGACCCGTTTTTATACCGGCTCAAGCAGCTGTCGTTTTTAAAGCTTGAATTAATCGGCAAAGTAACGGTTACTTTTCAAATATTCTAATTATTACTAATTTAATCATATTCTTATGTACAAAACTGGTGATGTGTAATGGTTTCTAGCCAAGCAGTTGACCCCAAGTAGAAGGAGCGGCGACACTTGACGGCTCCACGTTCTTACTCAGAATCAAGGTTCACGCGATCGTTTCTGCACTTTGCTGATCCCCTGGAGGTGAAGTTATTTCGTTTATAACCCTTCTTTAATCCAGTATTTTGAACGCAAATTTAGTGTTTCCTTCGACTCATTTTTTCTGTTTGTAGTAATGTTCAAATTCAATCTCAAACAACAGGTCGCTTGAGGTCATGACCTGCGGATGGATCAGCTGACTCTGTGTGCCGATTCAAATTGCGGACGCCTTGACTATGTTATATTAGAGAGTTTTAGGAACCGGAACAAAACACGATCGATAAACAAAAACGATCGATACCTTGGATCGGGCGAGTCGACCGATCGTGTGCCTTGAAACGGCTTTGGGGGAACCGTATTTGCAGACGAGAGCAGACGATCGGTACAGGTCGCGCCCCTGGCAACGGAAACCTGCACCGGCCTTATCGAGAAAAGACAGAGGCCAGATTCACGAAACGATCTTACGCCAAAAATGTGCGTAAGACAAAACTTAAAAACAAATTCGTATTCACGAAACAAAATTGTCGTAAGTTTTGTGCAGGTTACGACGAAATCCTACGACAGCTACGAAGCTGTCTTACGCACTTCTTACGACCTAATCAGCATGGCCGACAGCGTCGCCGTCGCGACGACCAACGGACGGTTATTTTTCTACGTGCGCTTCTCACGCGTCCGTACTTCAAGCAGCAAGAAAAAAGTAAAAAGTACCTGAAACAGACCACGACGAACAAGAACGCTGGATCCACGAACACCCGGGAAGACCTCCAACGGCCACGATTCCACCGACACCGAGCAAGAGTTCGGCATATAGGCCTAGCAGGAACTACGCGACTCGGCGATCGTCTGCCCACGACCAGCTGGCGTGCTGAATGGAATATGCCCGCGCGACCCTTGTGAACCCTTCCCATAGTTTGATCGCTGACCTCAATTTTAGATTAAGAGGTCAATCTCTTCCTCTTGTCATCTCCTTGTTTTTCGAGGCAGCGGTGACGAACGCTGTCGTCGAAAAAGGGCTCTCATCGATTCTATCGCTCCTCTTTGTTTTGTGTGATATAGAGCTCAAATAAACGCCGTATGGATTACCTTCGCAACACGGTATGTACTGTACACTTTGTTATTAGTATTCCATTTTTATTCTGACACGACTGCACCTCACTGTCGATCGCTATAACAGTTCGTGGGTCACAATGCCGGTCCAACCTTTCTTTGCCGGGTGTCACGTCAGCATCGAGTCGCAATCGTAAAGGATCGGTCCCGAAGCGCTTATCAATTCGCGGTCCAACAGCGCGAATCCAGCACTTCGATCAAACGCGCGTCCGCTCCGAGTGTGAACACGTATTACGTGGCTCTTGCTGAAACTCTCGTAATTCATACGTATCGTTTTTAACGTCGGCTCGCTATGCACCTCCGAGGCCGCGAAAAACGCCGCGGCAATTTGTTTCCATCTACGTCGCTTTGCAAACGACTGACACGGGCCGTCTTTTACCAACGATGACAGTTGTGTTGACTTCGTAGCGATCGAGTTCGTAGCAGTCAACGGAGGCGGTTACGCATCCCGGCCTCGGCATTCGGGCGTGTTGACGGCAAGGCATGGGACGTTCAACTTGGCGTCGATGGACGAGGAGGACGTCGTACGGCAGTTCAGGTTCACAAAGGAGGATCTGCCCCATCTCCGATTGGCACTGCGCATCCCGGAGACGTTGACAACCAACGGCTGAATCTGGGTGTCAGGGACTCGTTTCCCACCGTATCTTTTTTTTTTTTTTTTCAGTGTATCCGATTTATACTTTCGGGGAATAAATAGTTCCTCGACCGTACATGGTAACTTGTTTTTTGTAAGTCATACGTTCTCAGTGGACAAGCTTTGGTGTTTTACATCAACCAAATATGATGTTTACTCCAACCACGTCCTGATACGCTGAAAAGTCGCCGACAGCAAACTTGATTTGACACACAAATAAGAACACGCTCGCGCGCGCTTATCATCAACATTCGAAGTCGTCTACCAGCGATCCTGTGTCTTTCCTTCGAGGCCCACTGCAGGGTCGAGTATTAAGAAAGTTATGGGCAAATAAAACTAGGAATATTAAATCGCGAATAAAATACAAAAATAACAAAAATATACCCACTTTCTCAAGTTTAGGCGGTCATTTTTCTTGTACAAAATTACGAGGAGGTCAATCCGTTCCTTCGCTCCTCGCAACGAGAAGTTCTTTTTCGACGCCGCGTTTAAGCCTTTAAGGACGTCATTCCAAAGGGCTGGAGTAAAAAAAGGATTAGCGCCTAGCACCTCCCGAAGTAGAAAGATATAATCTTCCGCTGAAACTTGCTTGCGAGGAGGAGGCGGAGACGGAGGTAGATACGGCGCTCATGTTGCTCTCTTACGGTAAAGATAGCAGACGATCACGGTCGCACGCCCGCGAACCGATCGTTGAGGGGTGTACGGTACGACCACGAAAAAGAAAATAAAGGAAGACCTGTAACTTTACTGCTGTGCACTTATTAAAACTATCACCCAATATTTAAAGGGCTCGTTTTATAGGATATATGTGATTAGCATTAGAAGACAAATTTTTAATTCATGAAACATTTTTAAACTAAAAAGTATCCAGAGCCTTGATGCAGAAGGCTGTTGCTCACTCTGTTGACACTACAGATAACCCTCAGTCATAAAGCAGCTATAAAAACGGGTGATAAGTGCTCGAAATACACATCCCAACGTTTGCATGAAAAAACAACAAAAAAGAAACAACACATAAAATATAAAAAACGTAATATTGAAAAAACTGAAAAATATAAAAAACCTTAAAACATGAAAAAAATACTTAAAATATAAAACCTACAATAAGAAAAAAGTTAGAATATAAAAAACGGAATATAAAAAACTTAAAATATAAAAAACAAAAAAATATAAAAAGCTTAATATATAAAAAAATTAAAATATGAAAAAAAAACTTAAATATGAAAAAAACTTAAAATATGAAAAAACTTAAAATATGAAACAAAATTGAAAATATGAAATAAAAACTTAAAATATAAAAAAAACAAAAAAATATGGAAAAAGCAGAATATAAAAAAACCGTAAAATATAAAAAAAACTTATATAAAAAACTTTAAATATAAAAACAAAAAAAAGGTGTGCGGGCCAACAGGATTTGAACTCTCCATTACCAAGCCCCTACGGGTTCACGAAACTGACGCTCCAACCCACTGAGCTACTGCGCAGACGATTTTCGCTTTGCTAAACATTAATTTATCTCTATTAAGGATGTCCGATTGCGTTTTGTTCTGTATTTTTCTTTTTATTTGCTGAATCCACCTTTATGCACTTGCTGTCACATATGGCGCTCCTGCCAGGCACTACCACGAGTTATTTTAATCATGTTTGAAGCCACGGCACGCTCTCTCCGCCAGCGAAATAGCCGTTTTGCTAACCAAGCGAGACTGTCCCTGTCGGCCATTGATCGTGCCGGTCGTGCCTTACGGTTCGACCACCGCATTACGGTAAGATCGCAGAGGACAAGCGCATGCGCAGTTCGTACCGTAGGGCCGATCGTACCGTATCGGATGTGCAAAAACGGTTCCCTAAAACTCTCTAATGTTCATGTTCGTCGTCCGATCAGGTTCAGCGGAGGTGCAACTGAAATGGTGCGAAATAAAAATAATCACTGCCGATTGTTCCATTAAAAAGAAAAAAAACTTGCAAAGAGACTAGTTTGTAATTGTACGATAGGAAGTTTAGTCGTCACAATTGAATCTTCGAGGTCACCAACGTATTCTGTACGTCGCCGACTGAAAACAAAAAGAAAAAAAAGCTGTAATGAAGCGGAAAATGTATAAATAAAAAGAAGAAACATATTTCCGCTTGATTGATTTGCATTTTGAAAGAAATTAAAAACCCTGAATATGTTTTGATGGCTCATTCATCTTAGTCCCAGTTCGAAATATTTTTAACTACCAACCCCGCTAAAGTATTCATTAACACAATTTGAAATGGTTATAACCATAGCGAATAAATTATTTGCTATACGGACTTCCTTATAACGTATTCAGGATGAGCTATAAATAAGTAAAAAAAAACGTCAGGTAAAGTCTGATGCTCTTTTGCTCTGGCCACTGATCATAAGCCACGTCAGATGTTTGGGCGCTCTTTTGCTCTGGCCACTGATCATAAGCCACATCAGACCGTTTTTGGGAATTAAACAGGTATACCATCTATCGCTGCTGCGAGACTGCAGCGTTGGTCAGTTACTTTGGTGACGTCTTTGTACACTCTCAAGTTTAAACCTTCAACCGAAAACGCTGACGCAGAAGGTCCTTCGCTGGCGCCCTTGCCTAACAACGAATCGCCAGAGAAGTCAGCGGATGAGCGTTTCTACGCACTGCGTTTCGAGACAGTGCCTGTCCACTGCCGTGACTTTGCTCGGGAGACTGCGCGAGACCCGGTTCTGAACGTCATGTTCTTGCAGGATGGCCAAGTCGTGTCACAGACGACGAGCTCAAGCTCTTCTTCCGAAGACGGTGTGAAGTTTCTGTGCACCAAGGCTGCCTTATGCGTCGCATGCGCGTCATTGTTCCGTCAAAGTTTGAGAAGTACCTGGTGGACGAACTGCCCCAGGGGCACCCTTCCAAAGCTACTCAGCATCCCTGAAGCTGGCCTACAAGACCGTGGGGGCCGCCTCGGTGGCTCCAAGCCAAGAGCGCCGGCCTACGGATCCCCATGTGGCGGGTTCGAATCCCGGCCGAGGTGCCCGCAACCTGACGGAGGCTTATTGCGGAGAAGGCGCTGAGTAACCGAGCTTTCGGTTGCACGTCAAAAGATCCCCGGGTGGTCGAAATTAATCCTCAGTCCTCCGCTGGGACGTACCAGATGCCCGTCGTTGGTTTCGCACGTAGAACCCCCAAGTTTGAATGTTGACAAGACCGTGGGAGCGAGTACACGTCGATTTCGCGGGCCCCTATCGAGGTCTCACGTTTTAAGTCGTGGCCGACGCTTACTCTAAGCGACCGGAAATATTCCCCGTGGAGAGCACGACCTCTGAAAGCAATATATTGAATGTTTGCGCGAGTTTTTTTTTCTTCTCGTTTTTGATTTTCGGGAATTTTTGTATCAGATAATGGGCCAGAATTCACGTCAATAGAATTCGAGCGCTACCTTAAAGGTTATGGTAGGGTTGCCTTGCTGGCATGCCCATCCGGGAGGAACAACACGAAGCCGGGATTTCCATAACGAGAAACTACATTTATTAAAGTGGCATCAAAGAGTTGTTAGTAATAAAGTATAATAATGCCGGGCATTAGACCTACACGTCTCTCTGCCGTCCGTCCGTCTCTCCCTCCGTGGGCGTGTCGCCCTCCTTTATACACTCGCGCGCCTGTCCGTGCGCTGTTTGCGCGCCCCGGATGTTCTTCGCTCTGGGTGGTTAGCAGCGGCCTCTGGTGGTGGTGGCCGACCCTCGCTCCCACACTTCCCCCCTTAAGCGTCTGGCATATCAATGACAGTGTCGTCATGGTCGTCGGTGGGAGGGGGTCGCCGCAGAAGGTCTGGCCGGCGGCGCTGTATCAGCGCAATGGCGCGCTCCAAGTCGCGGTCGCCGAGACGGTTGATCCGGGCGATGCGCTCCGCGTCAGCCCGCTCCCCATGCAGGGCCCCTCGGAGGTGGGCCGCCCGGCATATTTCAGGAACCCCACAGAGCGGGCAGAGAAGGCGCATCTCCTCCGACGTGTAGTGCGCGGCCGGCTCTGTGGGGTGGCGCTCTTCCAGTGTTTGGCCCCGGCAGGGTTCCGGTACTGCCAGGGAGGGGCCAGCGCGCTCTGGCCTGGGCTGATCCTCCCAGCTCAATTCCGAAGCCCAGCCTCGGGAGATGTCCTCGACGAGGACCGTCCAGGTAGCGGCCGTCCGTTGCGGCCGTTCCCGGCATCGCCGGCAGAGGCCGCCTCCGGTGTCCCTGGCCCGTCCTGCCCACTGGCCACGGTTCCGTGGGGTTGGCCTCGCCGGTTGCCGCCCCCGGTGACTGGGACCGCCACGTGTCCTGGGATCCTGGCGTCCAGATTGCCGGGATTGGTGGTGGCGTTGCCCGTGATCCATCTTCGTAGATCAGAACGAGCAATTGCCATGGGTTACTCTCATGTGTAACCCCTGGCTCCCTATTGCATAAAAAAAAAGATATAAAGGATCTGGGGTGGGCACACAATCGCGCAATATTTCCCCCCTCAAAAAGGCGATCAGATCCGCGGGATGATATACGATCGAGGTACAACGCTCGAAACCCGAAAGAAAGAAGAAAAAAAAATAAGAAGACTCTTGTCCACCGCTCTACGACTTCTCTCTCAGCCGTCACCGACGTCGCAGGTTGTACCGCCTGTGTGGCGGCGAGGGGGGTCCGGGACCGGGCCGTCCGTCGGCATCGGTCCGATCCTGCGAAAAACCATCTTCCGGGACGTGGAATTGTTTAAGGTCGGTGACATGAGTTGGTCCTGTGGACTCACCACTGAAATGGTGAATTAGTGTGTATGTAAGCGGGGAAAGCTTTTTGCCTACACGAAATGGACCATCCCACCTGTTGGCCAGTGAGGCCGTGAAGCCTTTCGCCGCGTCACTCAGGGGGTGAGTGCGCCGGAGCACCAAGTCTCCCACCTCGAACTGCAGGTCTCGGCGTCCCTGGTTGTACTGGTCGGATTGCTGCAGTCTGGCAACTTCAAGGTTCTCCCGGGCTTCCTTGAGGTTGATAGTGAAACGCTTTCGCAGGTCGTCTGCGAACTTTGTGTAGTTGCGGTCCTGTGCCCTGGGCTCTGTGGAACGGAGTGTGTTAGTGAGAGGAAAGGCAAGCTCTCTGCCAAAATTGAGCTGGGCAGGGGTGAGCCCGGTTGACCGGTTAACCGTAGTGCGGGTGGCGAAGGCCATTTCTGGGAGCTTCGCATCCCAGTCTTTGTGACGCTCCGTATGCGCAACAAGCATCATCTTAAGGTTTCGATTTACCCTTTCGGTTATATTTGCCTGTGGATGATACGGCGAAGTCCGCTTATGTTCAATTCCCAGAACCGCGCATGCATCGACGAACACTTTGCTTGTAAAATACGACGCATTGTCCGAAATTAGGCTTGCCGGGAAACCAAAACGCGCGAAAACTTGGAGTAGGCAGTCCCATATTTTCTGCGAGTCCAACTTTCGTAAAGGGAACAGCTCCACCCATTTGGTGAAATGGTCTGTTACTACGAACAAGTACTGGTTTCCGCGTGGGCTACGTGGAAATGAACCCATGACGTCACAGCAACAGATCTGCCAAGGGCTCTGGCTTGCGATCGGTTGCATGAAACCTGGGGGTTGACCACCACGTGGCTTCGCTTTCTGGCATGACGGGCAACTACGCGCATACCTCAGTACATCTTGCCGCATGCCGGGCCACGTCGCAATCTGGGACAACTTATCGTAAGTTTTGCTCCCACTGCTGTGTCCGGCTAGGGCAGAGCTGTGCATGTATCTGATGAAGGACTTACGTAACTTCCGAGGTATCACTGTTCGAAACGGAGAACTGCTCAAATCATCATCAGCCTGAGGGATGTAGCGGAACAGGAGTCCGTCACTGCTCAGTAAGTAAGAGTCGAACTGTTCGTCACCTTTGATGTTGACTGGACTAGACTCTGCCAGCCAGGCAGTCACTTGTTGGCACAACCCATCGTCGTGCTGGGCCTTGAGAAGATCTTCTCTTGAGACCAATGTTCCCCACCGTGAGTCCGGTGGTCCCTGTGCTGTATTAACGACCGCAACCAGACCTGGAACTTCGTACTGCGCCGGTGTCCAGCATCTCCTGAAGAGCCACGTCCAGGAGTTCTCTTTTGTGCACGCTGATGGGGCGTGGATTGCATCTCCAAGGCGGTGCGTTACCGGTTTCAATCCGATGCAGCAGGATGTCTGTCTTTCCTGGTCGCTCCGTGAACATCGAAGAGAACGGCCGCAGGACGTCCTCCAGCTGTCTCTTTTGGAGGTCAGTGCCCGGACACTTCTGCAGGGTATCCGAGATTTCGGATAGTAGGGCAGCTGCAGGCGTTGTGAAGTGGGCAGGGAGGGTTGGGCCAGTGATGCAGTTCTCTCGTCTGGTGAACGGAGTCAGGTCCGCCTGGTTTCCCAGACGATAGCCGCCACCAGGGAAGTCGAGAGTCATGCTTACGCCTGCGATAAAATCTCGACCCAAGATCACGGGTACGGCGAGTCCCGGGAGATACAGAAAGCGCTGGCGCCGTTTCTTCTCATTAAATGAAATTTTAAGCCTTACGGCTCCGTCCGCCGATATTGTTGACCCGGAGGCCAACTGCAGACGTGTCTCTGCCGAACGAAAGGTTATTTTTTGATTTTTGCAAAGTTCATAGGCAGCGTCCCCTATAAGCGAGATAGCAGCCCCGGTATCCAAAAGCGCGGCAAAAGGAAAACCGAACAAAGTGATCGTCATGCGTGGCTCGATCATTTCGCTGTTAGGCTGAATTCGACATACCGATGGAACAAGTGACGCTGCGTGCGTGATCCCGGCTGTGATAGTGGCCATCGGCGGCTCTGCAGTGGGGCTCATTGTCGCCGGCCGTAATAGTTTCCCGATTGGGATGCCACGTGACCTTCCGGATTTTCACGGCCCATAGTCGCGCGAGGGTTGACCGGATTTCCACAATCCCTCCGCTCACTTCCAGCCCTTCCGCCATTTGTTTCGTTCTGCCTCGGGTTTGTATTTGGGCACTATCTTTGGAAGTGGCTGCGCTGTCCACAGTTGTGGTTGTCCGAATACCTGCTTGAGTCGCCGGCACCAGGGCGCTCTTCGGACGTCCTCCAGTGGCCCCGCATTGAACCAAAACTGGAGCGCCTCCGGCTGCTTTGATTGGGCACTCTGTGCCAGTCCCGTGGAGGTCTTAGCGCCGGGATTGCCTCGGGGCCCTGCTAAGCACATGCGGGTTCGAGAGAGTTTGCGGCCAAAGGCGGTGGGAGATAGCTCTTCTGAGCGTGGAAGATCTCCTCTGTGCTGCGGGCATGCCGGGCTAGCTCTTCAATGGTCTCAAAGGTGCGGCCGTGTAGGTACACGTGGTACTTTGGGTGACATTGTCTGAGGACCCGAGCTATAATCTCCGACTCGAAGGCATTAGGTTGTGCCCTTCGTGTGAGTTCCTGCAATGCGCGAACATACTGAACCAGGCTTTCGTTCGGATGTTGCGTTCGGGACTCGAGTTCTCTCAAGATTTGTAACTCGTAACCAGGTGGCAGGAACTCTGCTCGGAATTGCCGCTCGAACTCCGCTAGGCTGGTGAACGTAGGTTGCAGCCTTAACCAGCACGCAGCGCTAGACTGTAGAGCGAGAGGGAGTATTCTGCTTATCACGAGGGATTCCGAGGCGCCTGAGGCGGCTTTGTAGACGTCGAGCTCACCCAGAAAGTCGGCGATTGACTTGGCGTCGTTGTAGCCAGTGTACACCGGCACCGTCAGCTTGGGACGCAGCTCCGGCTCAGGTGACTGCTGCACGGCGAGACGCTGTGTGACCGCATCACACATGGCTGCCACCTTCAGCAGCAATTCGGCTTGCGCATCCGCCGAGCGTGCTCCGGGATCCGCGCTTGCTCCAGGCTTTTCGCCATCCTTCGTCTCGGACCGTAGTGTGGGAGACATGGTGGGAAAAAACAAAAACGCCAAGCAGACAAGAAAACCTGTGCGGCCGCAGGCGGTATACGCCACTCGAGAAAAATAAACACGCCCCCAAAGCGATAAACACGCCCCCGCGTGACTAAGCAATGTTTTGAGGCTCCACTTCAACGAGCACTCGCGCTGTCGCGAATACCAGCACTACTTCGAAAAGAAACACCGCAGTTGGAAAAAAAAACTTACCGAGAGAAGAAACCCAGCCCCGTGTCGTTCCGACAGAAGGGCAGCAAAAGCACGTTGGGCGCCATGTGGTAGGGTTGCCTTGCTGCATGCCCATCCGGGAGGAACAACACGAAGCCGGGATTTCCATAACGAGAAACTACATTTATTAAAGTGGCATCAAAGAGTTGTTAGTAATAAAGTATAATAATGCCGGGCATTAGACCTACACGTCTCTCTGCCGTCCGTCCGTCTCTTCCCTCCGTGGGCGTGTCGCCCTCCTTTATACACTCGCGCGCCTGTCCGTGCGCTGTTTGCGCGCCCCGGATGTTCTTCGCTCTGGGTGGTTAGCAGCGGCCTCTGGTGGTGGTGGCCGACCCTCGCTCCCACAAGGTATAGGGGCACGACACGTTCGCGTTGACCCATACCATCCTAGTAGCAATGGTTTGGCTGAGAGCTTCGTCCAATCGCTCAAGGCTGCCCTGCGCAAAAACAACGCAGGTTCGTTGAACGAGACGCTGCAGGATTTTCTACTCGTGTCTAGAAGCACGCGCCACGCCACCACTGAAGAGTGTCCGTTAGTTTTGCTACTGCAGCGACTACTCCGGACGAGACTGGACGCGGTAAAGCCTTCCCTTCAGGAGCGAGTGGCTGCACGTCAGTTCCGCCAGAGGCTTCTTAGGAGGGCTTGAGAAGGAAGTTCCAAGAGCTTTCTTCTTTGTTCCCGTTGGAAGATCCTATCAATATTGCTTTCCGGTCAACATGTCTATCGAAACGAAATGTCCATCGGGACAGCGCCCGTGTACGGAATATTCGGCCGGGACCAAAGTTCTTTCCGCAACTACACACCCCAGAGATCGCGCGGCCCGTATCTGGAACCAGAAAAAGACATGTCAAAAGTGCACATCACTGACTCTCGAATATAAGTGAACCACACCACCGCACACAGTTAATTACTGGCGGAGGATTAGTACCGCGCTGCACGGACCCATGGATCACTGCCACGTGGGAGTGTAGCGAGCACGATCACGGAATGGCGCCACTTCGTGGAGCCCCCTGAAAATGGGGTTTAACAGACGAGTTTTCGGTTTTCACGTGAAAGCAAACGTTCTCAATTTATTTTCTAACAACAATGAATCGAGGATTTCTATTATAAGATATAGATTCACAAAGACTTTTTACACTGCAGCGCGGTGCTATATTTTTGTATTTATCGTTTCGTTTAATTTCTAAGGCGCTTGAAAGTGGAAGCTAGAAAAATTTAGGGTTCTTAGGGTTTGAGGCAAAGCTAAAACGTAGGGTGCTAGCTTTTTACCAGTCTGGCTATTACAGGCGTGCTTAAACGTCAGCCCGCTGAAATAACCAGCACGAGCCCAGAATTGTATCATATTATTCTGTGGTACCACAGTTACGATGCTTGTGTCGCCGCAGTAAATTTATGTAGCGAGTGGTCAGTGGTACAGGCTGCCACGTAATAAAAAAAAGAACTAAGAGCATAAAAAAAGTTTCGCTATAATCCCTTACGTCATCGATGCTTATATGTCACCATTTTAATCCTCAACCTCTCCATAGGCGTTTTAAGTAACTCCTCTCGTCCCTCTTTTTCTCTGACGGGAGAGACTTCTTCGTACCCGGTTTCATTTTCTCTGAGAGAAGAGCTACGAAATCTCATCTAAGGGATGAATATGATAAACATGTGAATGAAAACCATATCAGTTCTTACTAAGTTGACTCATACAAACGCAATTAGGAAAAATTGTGGCGAAAAATTAACCCGCGGTTGTGTAACAACAAGCCTGTCACCTCGTCACTATCAGAGACTTTTAATTCATTTTTATGTGTTTTTTTTGTACAATATTTGATGCATGAATGTCATAAAATAAATTCCGCAGAAGCGCACATAGCAACTCCAACTGACCTGGAGATCCCACAAACACCGTCGTTTCACACTGCTAGGGCCCGAATATTAACACATATGTGGCGTTTATCAGGTGCGTTCTCCGCAAATGAAAGAGTGACAGAGTCGAGATGACTAACAGCGGAAGTGATGGAAGACAAATGAAGAAAATGACAATTTTATAAAAAGTTCCCATGATGGCAGACGATTAAGAATCCTGCCTCCCGTGCCAAACATCCATGACAGTTGCACTGCCTCAGACACAACATCTGTTGGGCATGTGTTTCTCTACGTAAAAGCTTGACGAGGTAAACATAGATGCGAAAACCATGATGCCCGGTAGCTACTTCCTGGTTTGGATCACCAAAAGCACAGGCACCTAGCCTAACGCTTTATGTAGTGGAGCCAAGTAAAACAAGGTTTTGTGGAAACATGTAAGAACACAAAACTACGTTTAATACAGCTGAGAGGGCGCTTGCGCCACGCCGTATGCTTTACAATTTACATGATCGACAGAGCGCTTAACGAATTCCCCCTGGCTTGTAATAAGGAGCGGTTGAATAACACATACCTTCTTTGCGCACCGCTTCAATTTAATATCCTTTCGCTTTTGTATAGGGAGCTCCGAAAGCTTTCTTCGTTGTTCCCGTCGGAACATCCTATCAGGATTGCTTTCTGGTCAACATGTCTATCAAGACGAAATATCCATCAGTTCAAAATGTCCTACAGGTCACGTGAGACGCATGTCAAGATGTCCACCGATACGAAATGTCCATCCAGAGGAAATGTCCAATCGAGTCAAAATGTCAACCCAGTCATGCCAAAAAAAGCACCCGCGGGCGTATCGTAGATAATATATCAACCCGGCGCAGTAGGACTTCTAGCCAGCGGTCTTTGACGTGCATCACGCTGTAGTATTCACGACCGCAGGCCGTCCCTGGTTTTTGTAGCTCGAGCTTTCGCTCCACGACAGCTCGTGCCGCAGTTTTTGTGGGGCTCGACGCACAATGAGTCGAAAAGTTCGGCGCCTGCTCGAAGCGAGCTCAAGTTTTTGTCGAGCTTGTATTTGAACACTGGGCGTTATCTTCAACAATTGTGAAAACGTGTGAAAAATGAGAACAGCGTTCTTAAACTTTTCACCCATCGGCAACTTGAGGTGACGCATGATCTCTTAATTGTAAATAGGGTAACTCTAGTTCGCTATGTACTACTAATCTCTATGACAATTCGTTTTATCGCGCTTTCCCGCTTGGTCGTTGCAGGGCATGTGCCGCCACCGGACGGCCATCTTGCATGTATCGAAGTCGACCTTTTGAAGCGTTTGCAGGGCTGGGCTGCAATGTGTTAAAGACACGTTTTCTTCTCGTTTGCCGTCATTTGCCAAAACGTTCTTGAAACCTTTTTCAAACGGTCGTAGCTGCCTTTGAGAAAATGTGAAAATTTTTACGAAAGCGCAGCGCCGCAGAAAAAAAGGCGCGACTCGTCGAACGCAAACATCTCCGGTGTTTGCGGCTGAAAGGATGGCTAAGATCTGCGACCAGACCATTCAATCAGCCCAACCTAATGCTGGACTGCCCAGTGACTTGCCTAATAGATCAGACCGGGCACCTGCGGACCCACTAGGGTGATTTACTCGTGATCATTGGCCTTGTCATAATTATCCTTGGCGTACCCTGCTTGTGTTTTTGAAAGACCAGCCAGGATGTTATGTTTGCAATCTGATGTCGATAAATGCTTGGGGAAGTCCTGATGAGATGTGCCACATATTTCTTCTTTTGGCTCGTGACTGCTTGTCGCTTATTGGTAAGGGGCAATTATGGCACTGGATGACATTTTGCCATAAAGCTAAGTTTAGCTGATAGTAATTTTTCCCGCTGTTCGGGGTTGTACTACGCCGTACAGCTCAGCTTGGCTGACCACTGCGATATTGTCTTAACTCAGCTTGTGCTCACAGTCGGGAGAGCCAGTTCTTGGCTGTAGGAGGAATTTCGGTGAAGTGCGAGAGTGGGATTCCGGTTTGGGGTTAGCAAGTGCCATGTTGCAAAACGCTCTAGGTTCAGCTAAACTTCCCCGTCTGGCCAGCCTGGCTCAAGCTTGAGCCAGTCCATTTGAGCTGCTTGAGGGCTGTTGCGCTCTACGAACTGGAGGCCGCGGTAGAACCTCCGCATACCGTACTCGCCCTTAGCAACTTGGCTTTTTGTTTTTATGCCCTTGCCTGTTTTAATTTGAAAAAAGCGTCGCTTTCTTTTTTTTTCTGTTCAAAACAACATTTTACTAAAAACATATATATATCCGGACAAATAGGCCTGCGCGGTTCACGTGAATCAGTCAGCGTTCAGTGATCTCACCTGATATGGGCCCATACCAGCAGAAGCAGCCACTGCATTTCTCCGCCGAAGCCAGAGTTCACATTTTATATAGTTGTTTCGGTACTGATCGTATTGAAGGCACCGCAGTTGAAGACATTCTTCCACGTGTAAAGTTAGAAAGATGGCCGTTTCGTCGCTGGGGTCCTTCATAAGCTGTCTTCTTCACTGGCTAATTGGCCAGACGCTAAATGCAGCGTCCCGTGCGCTGCCTGGTGGTTCGTGTTAGCTTGGAGTGCAGCGAAAACCATCTTTGATAGGCGCTGATCTTGTTTGCTAGCATGTGCAGCGAAAGCAGCAACTGAAGCCAAGAACTCGGACTCGCAGTCCTCACTTCGGACCACAGTAACTATAGGATTTAGAGCCAGGTCCGCGGAATAACCTCGGATCTGGGGAATTCTTCGTAGTGACGTCAAGGACACGTAATACGCACCTTTAACTGGTTCGCGGACCTGGTTCTGTTAAAGGGGCGGTGCAACGATATTCCATTTGGAATATGTTATACTTTACACGAGCTTACTGGCACTAAAAAGACTCAAGGATACTCGCACGCAACGCCGCCGGCCAAGCAACTCCATTGTTGTGAAGTAATTTCAAGAACTATAGCAAGCCTTTTCATTCAGTCTCTCCTTCGCAATACCTGATGACGTAAATGGGTTGATCGCACTATCTGATATTTGAATGCGACTCATAGATTGGTCTCGAGCATTGTGTGGGCACTCGATTTCGGCTCGTGATAATCGATAGCTCGAGAAGCATTCGGGTTGTGGCCTGTATCCAATCGCTGAAATGACGACAATAGCCGAACCATAACATTGTCTGATGGTGAATTCCAATCGTAGATCCGGAGCGCTTTCCAAAATCCACGAGGAGGCGAAATTCCGCTCCGTGGGACCCGCTCCGAATCGGCGAGGGGAAAATAAACTCGTATTTTTGGAGCGACCTGTCCCTCACTACTCCCCCCCCCCTCTTCCCCCTCCGCCGTTCAAAATTGCCGCGGCTTGAACTTGACAAGCCCACCAACGCCTCAGCCGACTGATCGTTCCGACGATCAGTGACAACTGTCACTGCTTAGCTGCAGAAATAACACGCGACACATAACACGTGACACAGGCCGGACGAAATTATACGTACCGCGGCGCCCATGTCACAAATAACGAAAACGTCCCCGTTCGGCACCGTCACATACCTTTCGGCCGCCTCGAAGCGGAGGGGCACGGACAGCGATTGCCATCGGTGGAGTTCAGATTTCTGGTACGACTTTAATAAACACAGAGGTAACAAACCATCACTTGCACTGTCGTTGCCTAGCCCCTTATTGCTTTATTGCACGGAAAACACCGGCGGAATGCAGTGTAGAATGGTAAACAATCATTGGCTGCAGAATGAACAGGCCTAACCTTTGCGTCTGCCTCCGGCTTTTCTGCCGCTCTTCCTTTCACGGTCACAGATGTCAGCGCTTACGATTTACCACGCTTCACAGTCCCGGCTTTGTATCCCTGATCTACGCGAGGTAGAAGCGTTCGACCCGTCACAATCCCACGTAAACAATCGACGGACCTGAACAGACCCAACTCGACGACCCGACCGTGGCCCCACCGGCCCGCCGACCCCGCCAACCTCTCCGCGCATCCGCACTGCCAATTTAGGAGGAAATGACGTAGAGCGGTCTGTACTTCCCGGAAAGATCTGTGAAATCCCGCAGAGCAAGTTCGGCGGGGTTTGAGAGGCTCCGTGGAGCGGGCGCTAATAGAGATCTGCGAGCGTGGGATGACCAACTCGAGCCAGATCTGCCAGCGGAATATGCGCGCTCCAAATAGAGCGCTTTTGGAGCGCTCGACATCTGAGAGCGGAATTCGCCAAAAACTCAGCGCGTGTCCTGTGCCTTGTCAACCCCAGCGCGTGGCTATGATAAAACATGGAGGCATATAATCACCACCATATAACGTGGCCCCTTGTTCTGGCTGCGAGTTGAGGGGTGAACGCTGCTCGTTTTTCTTTAATTTTGTCTGCGACTTCGATTGCGAGTGGTGAAGAACGAACGGGTGTTTCACAGGTCATTAACGTCAAGGAACCGTTCCAAGCGGTTATTTCCGCAAGGAACAAAATGTTTGCAACGCCACTTTTATTTGTCCGCCATGTGAATAGACCATTAAAATGGCCGCCAAAATTATGTGCACGGTCTTTAATATGCTGGAATTTCATCAACCGATCAAAGTTTTTTTTTAACATAAATAGAAAGTACAAATGTCCAAGGGTGCGGCTATGGGGGACCAATGTGTCTTCTGACGAGGCCATCACCTCAGGTTTGCACCTCAGACTGCAATATATGCTAATAAAACAATAAATAAACAAAATTATACTCTGCATTCATATCTTCACCTAGCACAAGCACAGTGAAAGGGAGCCAAAAACTTGATTAATAAACATTAACAAGGAAATCAAAACACAGACGATAAGGTTGTTGAAATTACAGGCAGAAAGGGATGATCATTGTCGAGCTGCTGTTTAAATATTCTAATTCACTTTAGTAGGTATAAATAAGAGTAAACAAAAAAAAAATTTTAGTTTTTTTTTTTTAAATTGGTAGATCGTTTTACTTTTTTGATCACATTCAATAGGGAAGGGTGCATATTGCATAAGGCTAAAATTTGATTCTCAATAGTTTGGGCACCATAGTTTTTTCGCCAAGGATATGGTGAGTAGGATTATCCTGTTTCTTGATAAGTATATGTTCGCAAAATAGTAAAGTCGTGTTTAACCTTGAAATAGATTAAAGTAGGTATGCAGCAACTTTAGAACTCAGAAAATGGTAGTGTCAAGAGTTTGTTATATAGGTAGTAGTTAGCAACAGTTTTACGAATAAACAATGTTCGTAGGGCCCTTTTTAGAAGTGAAAGAAGTCGATCTGAATCAGTCTTATTGCACATACCCTAGATAAGATGACAATACACAAGCTGGGAGTGATCTAGGCAAAAGTGTAGTTCTTTTTTTACACTCAGTGATAGGTGTTTTAGCCGGCATATCATATCCAATAGATCCGGCTATTTTTATTCGCAGGTTGTTAATATGATAATTTCGACTTAAGTTAGTTTTAAAGCAAACCCCTAAAACCCTGCAGGTGTTTGTTTGCGTGATTTCACAACTTTTGATACGCAACGTTGTGACATAACGCAAGGGCTTATTTTACACGAAAACTTATATTTTTTACTTTCTTTAGATTTACTTATTGTAGGATAACGAAATATAAACTTTGTTTTATTTACATTTACTTATTGTGGGGTAACGAAGAAAGTTTTGCCAAAGTTTGTTTAGTTTCTTTTTGAACTATATGATTCTATTTAATCTAACCTAAAATGTGTCCCTCTGTCTTTGCGATCTCCCGCTAAAGCTAGCAAGAAAACTGATGTCAAGTGACCTATACACCAATTGAGTTTCCTTGGTAAATTTAATAAAATATTTGACGTCACGAGACCTACAAACCAATAAAGTGTTTCCGCTAAACTTGGAGGGACATTTTACGTTCACGTGACCCTTACATTACATCAGTCTTCCACAAAATTTGGCGGAGTAACTTACATCATGTGGTCTAAATATTAATCTGAGTTCTATGCCACCTTTATCGAGAAAATAAATAAACATTAGTTTGGCCTTCCCTGTCCAAAACGGCTGTCGAATGTCTTTTAAAAATAATTTAAAAGCTGACTCTTCAATTACTGCATTTCATGCAATATAGACCTTTGAATATAAAGATCGACGTCAATGTTTTGTAATGAAGTTGAAAACAGAGCTAGCTGGTAGTCGGTAGACATGGTGGTAGAAATGGTGGACAAAAACAGAGCAAATGACGAGTACAAAAGAAGGAGAAAACACGACAGGCGTGTGAATGTGCGATGCGTTGTGGTTTGTCTCTTTTTTTATAATTTAATGTGTACCTTGCGTGTTTGCTTCCTTTACTATAAGTTAAAAAAAAACAGTAGTTGCCAGTCGGGACCTGTCCTGTCCTTGTCGTTTTCTTTTGTCCTGTCCTTGTCGTTTTCTTTTGTCCTTGTCGCTCGCGCTTACTTTTGGATTTTGTTTACCATGTATATGTACATTTTTAGCTTCACGGCAGTCGTTTTGTTTCTCTTGGTTTTGCCTTGGTGAGAAGATGAGTTGATGTAAAAAGTATGGCCCTAGTGAGAAAATAATTATATTAATCTATATAAGAACTGATATGAAATATAAAAAAAAACTGATATGCGGCCATACGCCGACTGGTAGGAATCATCCAAAAACCGATATGTGACATACGAAACTTATATAAAATACTTACCCCAAAACTGATATACGACATATTGAGAGACATGATATGCGACATATCAATCAAGCAATCAATCAATCAATCAATCAATCAATCAGAGTTTTATTGTGTTTCCAAACAGCTTTAGGGGCCTTTTTAGGGTTACACTTCGCATTATAAAACAGCACTGAGACTAAACAATTCATACGGCAATCTAACCACAATACTATTCTTGAACTTTTAAAAGGTATAAAAAAGTCCACGTGTGAGGGTCAAAATACTTGTTGTTCGCAGATGACATCATCCAGCATCGGCGGGGGGCCGGACTCTAAATAAGAGGGGTAAAAAAAGGGGTAGACCTATTTTGTCGCTGGGAGACATGAGTTGGAGTTACTACTCCAATACCATTGGGAAATCAAACACAGAATTCAACAACTTATACTATGAAAACACCATGTCGAGGAACTAGTCGCCTAGTTGAAAGAGGCAAAAGACCAAGAGTGCCCAAAGAGAGCTCATAATCATAAAAAACGCTCCGTCCAATGTGGCGATCCTTAGACAATTCTCACAAGTCGTCTCTGTATGCACTCCAACCAGAACATCGACTAACACCCAAAGAATTCCCATAAAGTAGAACAAAAGTCCAACTGTGATATAACCAAAGCCCGAAAAAGGTTCAGTACTCAGTTATAATTCCGGAAGTCACGGGTAATGCGTGCAATTATCCCCAGGGTTCAACTAATCATTAATAACTTTGAAACATGATAGTTAAGGTTCAGGCGTAATCGAACAGAATACCAGGTCACTTACAACAGAAGATCTTGCAATTTCAGAGCCGTCCAATGTGTAAGGATGTACAACAACATTTGCCTTACGGGAAAAAGAAACAACCTTAGTTTTGGTGGGGTTCATAAACAGCGAGTTCGCACAGCACAACGAATGAATTGCATCAATATCTTTTCGTAACAATTCACAGTCCACAGGCGTGTGGATACTGTTGCCGAGCTTGCTCTGGGCTAGCCGCACGTTACGTGGGATGAAGCAGCCGACTACCGTGAGACCCAAAACACCAGTGACCTTTATGCAGGCATCATGGCGACCCAAACACAACTCATGGAATCCCCGCGCGAGCACCTCGCACGCTATGCAATCAGTGACGCATGGCTACGTCGTCCTGCGTTACGCCGCGTGAGCACATGCACTCGCTACATCCCCCTTTCTGAGAGTGAAAGACGACCGCTACGAAAATGTCTACAAGTTCAACTTCACGGGCGCTTTCACTCTTCTGCCAGAGCGCGTAAAATACGTTCTTGGTGGTGCACTGTCACCGTCACCACCGCGTTGAACATCGTCAGATGACACCGTCTGTGGTGGACGATGAGCGTTACGGCTTGAAGGACTCAACATTGATTCCTCGCTGTTTTGAGCCACGACGCCAGAGTTTCCCGATGTCTCTTGCACTGGACCGGCATTCTGTTGCTGTGAGTCTGACGCATCAAATGGCACCAAGTGCCGACGATTGCGTTGGATGACTCCCGACGGAGTCTCCACCACATAGGAGCGTGGTCTTTTGGCCGGACTCAGCACTTTGGCGGCGCAAGAGATATCGTCCACCCACACATCTTCCCCCACGGACAGTGATCGAAGGCGCTGGACACGATGACGCCGATTGAAGTCACGTTGTTGTCGTCCGCGCGCCGCTTTGTCTTTGCGCTGGAAGTCTTCTTGTGACGGCCAAGTAGGGATCAGAGCCTCATCGAGCTTGGGAACTCTGGTCTGAAGACGCCGGCCAAAGAGGAGCTGGGATGGACTATACCCGCTGATGCCCGGCGTGTCCCGATACACAAGAAGACTCATGTGCGGATCCTGTGACTTAAAGAACAGCTCTTTCATGGTCCGTACCATTCTTTCGGCTTCCCCGTTTGCTTGAGGATATCTGGGACTGCTCGTAGCATGGTGAAAACCGTAGCACGATGCAAAAGCTGCAAATTCCCGCGAAGAAAATTGGGGCCCATTATCCGAAACCACAACGTCCGGAATGCCAAAGCGGGCGAATGAACTCTTCACCGCTGCGATGACGGCTGTGGACGATGTGGAGGTCAGGCTCACCACTTCGGGGAAACGGGAGTAATAATCCACGATGAGGACGTAGTGCCTCCCAGAGAGTTCAAATAAGTCGATGCCGACTCGTTGCCAAGGACGATTTGGTGTGGGCGTACAGAGGAGCGGTTCAGAGCGCTGCACCCTGGTTTGTGCACACCGTTCGCATCCCGTGACGAGCTGCTCAATCTCGCTGTTCACGGTGGGCCACCACACCGCGTCTCGGGCCCTTGCCTTGCAGCGCCCGATGCCTTGATGGCCTTCGTGGATGAGCTGGAGCATGTCTTTTCGAAGACCAGGAGGGATGATGATGCAGCGGTCCTTCAGCAGTAGTCCGTCGTAGACCGTGATACTGCCGCGCACCTTCCAGTAGCCACGCAGATGATTCGGAACTTTTGAAACCTTCTCTGGCCAGCCACTCTCGCACAGCCGAAGCAACCCTGCGCAAACACCATCTTGCGCCTGGTGTTGGCGAAGACTCTCCAGTCGAGACGATGTAGGTCTTCGAATCCTTTCACGACCTCACTGATAAAAAGTTCCACTGAATCGACCTTTGGACCTTGGTGCTCCTTGGTTGCGGCTCCCAGCGGAGCTCTAGAAAGGGTGTCCGCAGTTGCTAGAAGCTTGCCTGGGACGTAGAGCATACGATACTGGTATCGCATAAGACGCATCCGCAGACGCTGGATACGTGGAGGGATCCGTCAAGTTCAGCGGTTCCCAAGAGTGTGAGGAGAGGGCGATGGTCGGACTCTATGTCCGAACTTGATGCCTCTAGCACAAACTGGTCGAAGCGTTCTACAGCCACACGCCTGGAAAGGAGCTTGGTAGAACCGTCACCTCCGCGCCCGAGTCGACCTTGAAGTGGACAGCGTAGCCGTTGACGTCCACCCAGACGAACTTGGCTCGGCGACTCGATGCGACAGAGTGCAGTTGGATGGAGCTCAAGCCTCTCTTCTTTTCGCAGACTGACTCAAAGTGGCCTAGCCGCTTGCAGTAGCGGCACTTCGCTTGTCTCGCCGGACACTCGGAGCGTTGATGGCTTCCTCTCCCGCAAAACCGGCAGTTCTTCGCGGTGGAAGTAGACGCGAACGACTCCTGTCCTGTGTGAGACTTGAAAGACGGATTTTTCCGTTGACCTTTCTTGACTTTCGCCTCGGCGACCACGTGGGGGAATCCGCCTCTTCCTTGAAAACCGCGGTTCTAGCCTTCACGGCGTCCTCGTGAATTCGCGCCTGGAGCCTTGCCTCCTCTAGCGTTAGCTTCGGACAGCGGCAAAGCTTGTCCGAGAGGCGAGAATCCAGGAGACCCACGACGAAGCGGTCGCGCACCAGACGGTCTTCCACATCCGCGGACTGGTAGTGACATTTCTTGACCAGTGTACGAAGCGCGGTGTAAAGCTGTCCACCGACTCACCAGCCTCTTGGACTCGACGGTGAAACCGAACGCTCTCGTAGACCTCGTTCAACGGATGAATGAAGTGGTCCCTGAACTTCTGCTTGATGACCTCTACCGATCCCCAGTCTGCCGGAGTCAGCGTGAGCGTATCGAGGATGCGACGTGCTTCCTGGGACCCCATGGCGTAGAGAAGTGTTCTTACTTGAACCTCGCCAGATGTTCGATGAAGTCCAGAGGCGTAGCTGTAATCTTCGAATTGAAGCACCCATTGCTCCCAAGTGCTGGGATTCGAGAAGTCGAAGTTCGGAGGAGGCGTTAGTCCCATGGCACCGAAGGGCTGATGGAGCAGTGCCGTGGCGGCGGAGATAGCTTCGTTCTCTGCCATGGTTTGACTACGGCATTCAGGGTAGGCGACGGCTGCTGGTGCGAACCACTTCTGACACCATGTTGCGAGCTTGCTCTGGGCTAGCCGCACGTTACGTGGGATGAAGCAGCCGACCACCGTGAGACCCAAAACACCAGTGACCTTTATGCAGGCATCATGGCGACCCAAACACAACTCATGGAATCCCCGCGCGAGCACCTCGCACGCTATGCAATCAGTGACGCATGGCTACGTCGTCCTGCGTTACGCCGCGTGAGCACATGCACTCGCTACAGATACTACGATAAATTTTCCCGTCGTGGCATACTGAAGCATCATTGAGTCGCTCACGCTAGTTACAAGATCATTTACAAAAATATTAAAAAGCAAAGGCCCCAGGTTCGACCCTTGTGGTACCCTAAGAGTTCAAGAGATAAGGAAATTATTTGCATCCTAAGTAGGAAACACGTATGTTTGAGCGTTCACCAAGACAACTAGCAAACCAGTTATACATAATGATTGAAAACCTGAGACTGTGGTTTTGAAAACGGAAACTGGTGAAGTAAGAACTGTGGTTTTTCGCGGTTTCAAAACCACGGTCTCAGGTTTTCAATCATTATGTATAACTTACACCAGCTCGCCTGCACTTTAACCGTTTTTCCAGCAAACCAGTCGCAGAAACCCGAAGAAAGACCCATATGTAACAGCTTCGACGGCAATAATTTGTTATCTACGAGGTCAAACGCCTTCGAATAGTCAAAATAAATAACATCAACCTGACGACGGGACCAAACTATAGGTTTAACGAACTCCAAAAGGGTTAGAGATTTGTTTCAACAGATCGTCCACGACAAAAACCGTGCTGATTTGGACGGAGCGTCTGCTTAAAATGAATACTCACACGCTTAAAAATGACTTTTTTAAAAACCTTCGAAAAAACAGAAAGCAATGCAATTGGTCTGTAGTTATCGATACACCTGGAGCTTCCAGATTTGTGTACTGGGACAACCAAAGCAGTTTCCAGGTTGACGGAAATGTACTTGTAATCAAGGACATGCTAAAAATGTGATGCAGTACAGGAGCCAAGATATCAGAGCACCCTTTAACAATAAAGGCCGGGATCCCATCTTCCCCCATGACTTCTTTCGGGGCAAGTTCTTTTATGGCCGAGACCACGTCATCAATAGTCAATACAGGAATCGGCATCAGAAAGAGGATTTTCAGACCACAGGGTTGCGTTGTTGGAATGGAGTAGAGTGGGGTTTCCTATTGATGAGAAGTGTTTTGCAAAGATATTGCACACACTGAATGAGTCAGTGACATGACCTGTCTGAGTCTTCAGAGTTATATCATCAGTTCTACTGGATGGCCTACTATACCCAAAAATATTCCCAGATGCGCTCGGGACAGCGCTTGAGTCGAGACAATGGAGTCGTGCAGTTGGCATTTGCCTCTTTTAATTAAACGCTTTACGGCGGAGAACGATACTCCTTAAATAAGGAGTGTCATTTGTCAAAGCCAGGCGACTTATATCTTTTGTGATAACGCGATTTCAAAGTTAGTGCCCGCCGGAGAGTCACGTGAGAACCACCAAGGAAATTTGCCTCGGCTACCACGTTTTATTGGTATAAAGCGGTCTATAGCAGACTTTAAAAGATCTGTCAGCCGAGAGACGGCACTGTCAACATCAGTACCCTTGTAAAGAGTGTCCCAGTTAATATCGCTCAAATGCGCATACAAGCCGGGGTAGTCACCGCGAGCGTAGTCAAACATCGGAGCCCCGCATCCGATCTGACAGTAAAGGGAAATGAAGCCACCACTGAAAATAGCGGATGCCACTTTTCCAACAGGAACGGCTGGAAAGGCAACAACGCTCTGCTAGACCACTCTCATGTTCGTTATGCACAGGTCAAGGACGTTACCGGCAGCATTTACAGCACGACTAATTTGTTGAAAACCATTTAAATTCACGAAATCGAGTATCTCCTGTTCACATCTAGTGCTTAAATCAGCACTGTACATGTTCAAATCCCAGTTAACTCCAGGTACATTAAAGTCCCCTAATATTAAAACGTTCTAATTAGAAAAATCGGCCGAATTAGAGATGTGGCTGAGAGCATGACCTAGCGTGGTAGCAGCAGAACGAGGCGCAAAGCAATAGTTCCCGATAAGCAAATGTTGTCCGTTCGTGACTCGAACTTCAATCCAAACGCATTCATTTATTTCGAGGTCAGAGCGCCGAAAGCACGATAAGGATTTCCGTACAGCCGTAAGCACGCCTCCCCCTGTGGGTGGAGGAGGAACCTGTCAAATCCCGGTCACATCTAAAAACCTGGTAATCGGAACTAAAGTACTCAGAACTAGATACGGAACTGGTAAGCCAAGTTTCAGTGATACATAAAATGTCGAAATTCGAGGCCAAAACCGATGGAAAAAAGATATCAGACTTCGTCCGCAAACCACGCACATTCTCATAATAAATTTGTGTGCTATTCATTGTGTTATGGCGCGTTATCTCAAGTCTCGGAAGATGCAGAATCTGCGAGCGGACCCCAAAATGGCCTAAACAAGCACCCCCAGGCCACACGCAACCCTCGTTGATATGCCAACTGATATGAAGCATACAAGTTCATATGCGATTTAAATGACTACTTATATGACTTTCATATAAGAATTTTCAATGCGTCCAATAAACATATCAGAAATACATTCATATATATTTTTTTCAGTTGACGACGTGCCACGCGGGCAAGCGAATACGTGGCTTGGAACCGCAGTGGAGCGGCTTGATTAGTGGCTTTCAAATAATTGCGGCATAAGCATTTACTGTTTACTTAGAGATTCATCCCTGGGCCGTTCGAAATACTTTCAGAGGTTTGACATAACTGAAAATTAATCAACATGTTGGGAATATTATTTATTGCTTAAGTGGTCCGTACCTTCAAAGTGACCAGCATAAAATGCGGAAACACAGAGCTCTGAAGTAGTTATCGTGTGTGCTGATGTATTCATGATTGTAGTGCGTAGTGCCGTGTACGTGTATTTGTCAGTGTATATGTTCTGATGATGCTAGTGGTAGGCGTAATGTTTTATTTACTCACGCCACCATGTAGATATATGGTGGCGTGAGCAAATAAAATATTCTTTGTAGCACATGAATTAGGCGGCACCTAGCGCTACCTAGCCTAGCTGAAACTGATATGCGACATATGAAACTGATATGAAATAAAAGTTCCGATATGAAAGAGGTGTCCAATAAAGATATGACAAATAAATTCATAAAATGTTTTTCAGTAGGGAGCAGGGATTGAAGAATCTAAAATTTACATGGTGGTGTACTACGCGCCAATACAGAGATCGTATAGAGTTCAAAAGGAAATAGAGACTCGATTAGAAAACTGAGCAGTTCGCTTTATCGGACCCACAAGGTAGAGTACTGCGTAAAAACTGGAGTGATAGGGAAGTTGCCACTACCATAACAAATTAATATTTTGCCGGCAATTGAATGAGAGCAGAGCGAACAGGATTGCAAGTAGAGCGATGAGGTGCGTAAATGTTTATTTAATCTGAGATTACAAGATCGTAGCGTTTCTTGGAAGCATCCCAATCTTCCTCATTGTAACACTTGTAGCATTGGCGCCGCAGTCCATTCCAGTTCAGGGAACTGTGGAAGCATAAATGTAAGCGACGAATTTAGTTAGAGGAAAACCAATGCTATAGCTGCATTTGACAAAAAAGTTGTGAACGTGTAAATCTAAATGTAATCGCCTTAAACAAAATCTGTGTAAATTTTTGTCTTTCGTAAAAGTCACTTTTCCGCAAAAAATATTTTTATTGTAGCTCCGCCCCGTGCTGCCAGCCAAGTGTAAAAGAAGAGGAAGAAGAAAAACAAGCGGAAATGACGTCATGGTAGATGTCAAGTGACTGTTGCTCGCCTTTCACTGGGCTCGGAGAAGTTGCGACGATGAAGTCACCCTGTCTCTGGCAGATAAGACGCGGTGAAACAGGTTTGGCGATTACCTGTGGCAATATACTTTTTTCCAGTAAGCTTCATCGCTTTTGTAGGCCTTCTCTCATCACCTTGTTTTCTTATGCCGCCATTTCCGAAAGGCACGGTCCCGAACGACCAACATTGTCATCACCTATCTTTGTGCATATTTTGTCTTTTGGGGGGATTCTTGTTTAGTATCGGTAGCATGGGGCATAAAAAGTATTGAAAACTGATACAGTGGGACTATGTGAACGTGTTCTGAGGGGCGAACGTATGTTGGGCTGCTCTCCATTGTAATTCGCCGGCGAATTTCCTTACTAGAAAATGTAAATTCCTGCCAGTTGTTCAAACTAAAGTTTTTACACTAGTTACTGTCCAGTTTTCGTAGAAGTTATCTAATTCAGAAAATAAGCTATGTTAGGCCGCTCCTAAGTCAATTGTTTTATGTTTAAAGGGCTTCAGTTTTCTTACGTATTATCTATAGCATTTGCATTAGGCATGCAACATCAACACCTATCACGGTTCTAGATTCCCAGATAGAAAAAAAAGTTAGAGAAATCAGACGCCCTGAAGGTGCATCGTAATATTCAACACAGTTCCATCTGTCTTCATTTGTTACAGGTACAGTATAGAAAAGGTAGTGACAATTTCGACGTTCACTCTTAGAACAACCTAAGATATTATTTTTACGACTGTGACGCCACTTCCTTGAGATGTGACAGTACTTCAAAAATCATGCTGACGTCTCCCTTCAAAATATTTCTTTCTCCTTCTGATATCCCCCAAAAAAGTTGGTCGCTTTGGGGCTTCAGAGTTCGGACTGGAAAGTGACCGAATGGGGCGGTCAAACGAATATCACCTTTGCTTGCAGGCGGCGGCGCTCGTTCAAAACGTGTTTTCGAAAAAGCTAATCTGCAGTATTCTGCGGTTTTGACCATTCAATTATGTATCATGTTTCAAAACGACCTTATCAAAGTACATCAACAAAGGCCGCGCGTAACCTTCGCTTGGTTGGGTCCCACCATTACAAAATGTGGCACCGTTGCATTTCATTAATTATTTGACGTGTTTTATATAGACAAGGAAGCTGAATGTCGCTGCATAAAATTTGCACTCGATAGAAAAATGCGTGTAGGCCGTACAACCGCGCCGAAGCTTTGTTCGTCTGCACCGGTCCAGCAACGCCAAGGAGGCAATGTTTGCATTCACAACATTTTATTTAACATTCCGACCGTTTCGTAGTTAATTCGCTAGTTATACACGAACCAAACAGAAAATCTAAACTAAACAACGAACTCGCGAAGCCCGGTTAAAAACGGAGTGATTCAGATGCAAAGCGAGACTGCAACCATACGAAGACGCGCTCGCACGATATGGAGGCACAAAAGTGTTTCAAATTTCTCAGTGTTACGTAGTGTACACACATACAATTTTTACGTGGATACAATACAGGGATATCCAACTCGCGTTGTTTGAGATTCAAAATTGTAAGTTAGGCGCGTGCCGAATTGACGTGCGAGAGCTCAGAACATCGCCACCGGGCGTGTCACGTCCAAAAGGATCAACTATCGAGCCAGTCCGCACACGTTGAATAAGGCATTGTCACTGCCAACTAAGACCGAAATTTCTTAGACACGCAACACATTGCTCTGTCAATACGTCAACACAACAGCGACGACACAATCGAAAAGTAAACAAAACAAAACCACGAAGCGGCTACTGAATACGACGGCTGCCTTGACGGGTGACGTTGAAATAATCAGTCACCATTTTGGCATATGAGGAAGTGACGTCACAGACGTCGAAATGCTTTTTAAATATTCTGACGGTGGACATCGAAAAAGTCACTGCTTATTGAAAACCTTTCTCTGGACCATTGTGCTTAAGAGCTTTTGCATTAAAAGTAGCAACCTGCATTCAAAGACAAACCACTAAAATCAGTAATAGTAATTTCTATTGCCGCGTTGATAATCACAATGGCAACATGGCAACTATCGACTCCTAGTGACTTTTTGATGCGTTTAATCGCTCCAGTGGTTCGAGGCAGCTTGATTTATGTGTGGCATGTATCTTGGTGATTGAATATTTATTTATTTAAAACACTGAATGCCCTTTCGAGATGTCTCAGGACTGAGGAGTCTGTGTGTGTGTTTTTTAGATTATTATTGGGAAATGAGGAGTTCGTATTTTCTGGTTAAGCCGGGGTCACACTACTCGTACGTCATACAAAATACGGTCTCCAAAAACGACTAACCGTAATATCTCTGGTTCGAATGCCGCGTGCCAAGTTTTCTCCTTGAGCTCATTGCTATGCGGCATTCGAAGCACGGACCTCGCAGTAACTCGCGTTCAAATTTGTGCAAGCAAAGGCTATATAATGCGGCTTTGCGAATGAGGTGCCGATAGTTCTGTCTACGCAACAGAATACATACATTTACTCAGGCAGACTTGTGTCAAAATTATCCCAGCAAGGTTTCCGGTCAATTAAGAGCTGCTGCTCGGACTAAATTAAGGTGGTCTGTGTCTTTCACGATGGCATTTTTCCAAGGTTAAGTGCGACCTTCGTTATACTTACGCTGGCAAGATCCACTCTGACAAACCAAACCGTACCAGCACTCATAGTCGTATTGGCAAGGCTGTCCCTGCACAGGATGTAGAAATCAATGCATTAATAGCATCACGGGAGATCACCTATGCTTATTCACGTCTGAGTGAGTCCCTCTATGCCAACTCATGTTTACAAACAAACCGGAGCGCCCCTAGCGGACGCAACCGGCGCCGCGCATGCGCGGTGGATGGTGGGCAAGAAGCCCGCCGTCGCCCATAAACAAACCATTGAATTGCGTTGTTGTCGGCGTCGGTGGGAGTCCCCGTGCTCTTTTTCGCGTTGGAATTGTTGATTCTACGTCCTCCTAACAATGTCTGACTACTTGAGCGGCTTAAGCAAAATTAAGGAGGCAAAACTTTGCGTGAAAAATGTGACGTGCGGCGATTCATTTCACGTGGACGCCGCAGAATGGGCGCTAAAGCCTGACCCCCACGATGAGATTCTGCTCGCTATTTTTAGTCGCGACGTCGCTCGGGCTGCAAAAGCGTGGACCGTAGCTGAGATGGTGGACGTCGATACTGAAAACCGCAAGTAGAATCGGGCATTACAAGTCGGTGATGGCCACTGGTAACAATGATCAACATCTTCTTGTCTCTACTGTTTACACTTAGCCTACTTACCCCAACCAACCTTCAAAAGTGTTTTGAGGCCTGCACTTAGTTCTTATCGCAATTAAGGGGTCAACGTTTGGTTTACGGGCCGCTGTCGTTTGAACGAGCTGACGACAAAAAGCAGACAAGTTTGAAAGAGCTAGCAGACGACAGTTCGAACGCATGCGCAATGGAGTACGGGCAAGAAGCACCGCGTCC
This sequence comes from Ixodes ricinus, assembly GCA_037355805.1. NCBI lineage: Eukaryota > Metazoa > Arthropoda > Arachnida > Ixodida > Ixodidae > Ixodes > Ixodes ricinus. Next base: position 85,991 of record JAZHYW010041624.1, read on the forward strand.
CGCGTCAACAAACCATTGGAATGTCACGTTGTCGGCGTCTGTGTGAGTCTGCATACTCTTTTTCGCGTTGGAATTGTCGATTCTACGTCCTCATAGCAATGTCTTACCACTTTAATCGCCTGAGCGAAATCATCAAGGCTCGTTACGCCGCTAAACTTTGCGTAAATAATTTGACGTGCGGCGATTCATTCGCATGAACGCCGCAGAATGAACGCCAAAACCATGATGAGATTCTTCTAGCTATTTTCGGTCACGACGTCGCTCGTGCTGCAAAAGTGTAGAAGGTAGCGGCGATGATCGACGTCGATACTGGAAATCGGAAGCGGGAACAGACCAAGCGTAACAAGTCGGTGATGGCCACTGGTACCAATGATCAACATCTTGTATCTACTGTTTACACCGAGCCTACCTAAGTCTTTTGAGGCCTGCAATTACTTCTTATTGCAATCACCGGGTCAAAGTTTGGTCTACGGGCCGCTTTTGTTTGAACGAGCAGACGACAAAAAGCAGACAAGTTTGAAAGAGCAGACGAAAGTTCGAACGATCAGGCGGCCGTGTGAATTTGAAGACGCACTGAACCCGTGGGTGGTCCGGACAACTTGGCGGTTTTCTCTCGTTTATGTTGGAACAAAGCAAATACATCTGGCGACCACAAAGTGTTGCCCGCACAAGCAATCGTAGTTCGACAGCGTCTGGTTTGCCCTTTTCACGGCTACTATCCACGTTCTCGGACGAACGGAGGGGGCAGAAACACATGAAAACTGATCTTCAAACCTTTCCAGACTCTCTTGGTACAGCCCCCGTCGCAGCATTTTGACGAGAAGGCAGGTTTTTTGTCTGGTTTCTTCCAAGGGAACACAGGAATGCATGTCTCGCACGGCGACTTCTGCCCACCGCCCCAGACCGGAAGTGCGCCCGACGCGCCACCACCGCGGCGTGACGTAGGAGAGTTGAGTTCCTGTATACTGGAAAAGTAGCGACCAGCTTTGATCATGCCGTCGAGCTCAGCAATAGGCCGGTGTATGGCACGTGTCCTTCTCTAGCGCTCCACCCCATTGGCCGCCATTAAGAATCCAGGACTTTTGGCCGTGGCTCCTCGCTGGCTGCACCAGCTACGCCGGCTTCACTTTATCTCCATGTTTATTAGAGTATTAACTTTCATGCAGCATTTGTAGTTTGTTTCTTGCTACATTAATGTTTGAGCCTCTTGTACATATTCAGTTTTGCATATATATATATATATATATATATATATATATATATATATATATATATATATATATATATATATATATATATATATATGTTGTATACATATATGGCATTTAGAATCGATACCTTTCAATAATTTATTTAGAGTGTTTTATCTGTTGCTAAAACTGGCTAATGTGAGCCCTTTTATAATTGATTTTTATGTATTGCTCGTTAAAATCGTGTAGTCTGATGCCTTTCAATCACATTTCTTTTATTGTCTCTGGTATTGTGAAAATTTTATCTCAGCATATGTTAAAGTGCTTACATTCACTGCTGTCTCGGCTACGATAGTTCGTGTCAATCTTGAAAATAAATATTTGCCAGATAATTTAATTTGCACAGACGGTTACTTTTCCTCTTCAAAAGCGTTATTTTTCGATTCCGGTAATTAAGGAAGCATGAGTTGGATATCTTAATTCTTACTTAGCAATTATAAAGGAGGCAAAACTTCCAAACTTTGATGTGGACACAGGTTTTACATATATATGTAATACATCGGATGAAAATGTGTCGTGATATGTAGTGTATGATGTATGTACCGTTTTTTACATGAATTAGCGCGTGCAGCATATGTTTATTTGTGGCAAATGGCTATATACTACGGCGTCTTGACTACCGATAGGTTATGCATGTTTGTCTACGGCATGATTGCTATTGTTTTTCCAAGCTCTTTTTAGCGCGGAGACAGCAGCGACTCAAATTCGTGCTTGTAGTCATTGGGCTCGTGGAAGATCGCAGGATTGAGAATTTCGCGCTGCGCAGATAAAGTGGGGCTGAATATCACGAAACCTTTCTGACGCACTCGCAACACACTAACCCTTCAGAGCCGGGCAAATCAAACATCCAAAAACGTACGTTTTTTACTGATTTACGACGACGGTAGCTTAAAACGCTCGTGAGAACCACATGGTACTCCTCAGTTCTGCGAGCTCCATTCCAACGTTGAAAGCGCTGCCGGCACGTTTCATTACTTTTCTCTGGTTCTTAAACACTTGCATGGCAGTACGCACTATGAATATGTATGAGCAACCTGGCCTTGCAACTACCAACTACGCAACGCGAACGATTGTGCTCTGTGAATGCATTGGAGATGATACGGCCGTCGTCTGCTGGTTCTCCTTGGTTCCCCTTAAACGGCGTGCTAGTCGCAAAAAAAAAAAAAGAGAGAAAAGTAAAGAGGGAGAAGAAGAGATGTCGCTAACTCTTGCTTCCCTGCAGCGGGTGACGTATTCGAAAAAACTTGTGAAGTCAGGAAATGGGACAATTTTGTCAATCTGATTTGCACGTTTCCATGGATGCCAAGTCGCCTGGTTTACGGGGAGAGGAAAAGGAGTAAGGTTCAATGTTTAGGTAAACACCCTTCAGTGATTTACGTGTTAACAGTGAGCCGGCTCTCAGATTCCTTGCGCATATCCGATGAGGCAAATCTGAGAGTCAACCAGGGGCTAAGGCGTGCATTACAGAGAGGTCCTTACCTAAGCCTTGGGCCCCACTCCTTTCTCTAGCCGTAAACCAAGCGATGTGACATGCATGCAAACGCACTCTGGCAACCCGAGAAGTTCGCCTTCACTGCAAAAGATGCCCCTTCAACCGCTTTCGCACCACTCGGGGCTTGGCACAGGAACCATCTGCACTTACCCTTATACTTGATACAGGTCAGTTACCTATTGCACTCTAAATTCCGATACGAGAAAGTTTTGCTGTTTGCGATGCCCTGCCCGCTGGTCCTGCAAACTATTTTTTTTTAAATTTATGTTTGGTTCTACATGGTAGTGTTCTTGCTGTCAGTCAGTTACTTTCCTTGTCCGCGGGTGATATTGAAACGAATCTCGGCCCCAAAGATTTGGCAGTAGCTAATTCGAGCAGTGCATCTGAAACCGACAATGAATTCACTGCCTTTATATTTTTTATTAAAAGCTGATGAAAATGCCCGAATGTCCTGAATGTTTTCATCAGTGGAGGAGGTAGAAGGGTTGCCATCAACGAGGTCGGTCGTCAATCAATAATTCATCTGTCTTGAATCTAGAAAATCAAAGCAAGGAAGAAGCAGTGGCATGACGAATCCTATCATTATGCTCCTTTCTCTGCACTGGACGCTGAACTCTCAATACAGCTTCCACGAGACATTTCTCGGCCAGATTACGCATGCGACGAAACAATCACTCGCGTGTCATGTGATTGCACGATATATGACATCGAAAAAAGATCCCTCAACAATGTTCTTGCTCAACTCGACAACCGACCATTTTCTGTTAAAAAAAGCACTCGGCACCTGGGACAGCCCTTCTAAAGAAGCCAAGGCGTCACAGGCTCTACTGTGTTTCCTCAAAGACACGCGTCTGAACTTCTGCCTTTAGAAGATGAACGGGATTTCAGTGCACGCGTTTATATGTGTGTATTTTTTACATGTTAGGTACCGTTTCCTCTTCCCCTCCTGTATTTTCTCCTCTTTTAATTCCCCTCCCCCCCCCGCCAATACAGAGTAGCCAACCAGGACAATTAGCCTAGGTTAACCTTTCTGTATTTCCCAGTCTGACCTCTCTTCTTCTAATCAAAATGCTAATATTGGGCCGTTGATTTACATCACCAGCTTTTCCGAATACGCACCCCGGGGTTCTCCTCCGTCTATTTTCTAGATTCGATAAAAATTAAAGAAATACGTCTGGAAGCTTATGAACATCTCGCCGCGCTCGGTCGGGCTTCGGGGAGGAGATATTATGGAGTTTTAGTATATCGCTTCTGCCGTCACGCAAAGCTCTCCACAACAGGCTACGATGCCCGTAAATCTACAGTCAATGTCATCGTCGCGCAGGCGCAGTAGCGGCTTCTTCTTTGCGGAGAGCTTAGCGGAGGGGCTAACGAGGTCTACGAAAACTTCCTATTTTTTGGGACGTCGTAATGGAATAGACGTAGCTTCGCAGATGTCACTCGACTGGTGACGTCATACATTAGGTCACACAGAAGAACTATATTGAAAGATCACAAATTTTTTTACAATTCATTTACAAAAAAAAAACAAAAAAACATTCGTTCCGCTTTGGGGCGACTCGGGCAAAAACAAATAGTACTAAAACTACTCGACAAAAATGAATTAACGAAACTTTACTGGTATAAAAATACAGTATCGGCTAACACAAATATTATAAGAAAGATCTTTGTGTACAAAGCAACTAGATTATAAAAGGCATTATGAAAATCTGGAATTTACCATCCGTCAATCGAAAGCTGAAAAACTATTTAAAATACTACTTCCAAATTTGTCAAGAATGCATCTTTAGGCATCTTTTTTTATTTCTCAACAGTTCGATTAAATAGAAGACTAAACTAAACATAAACAAATTCAAAATAACTACTGTCAAGGTAACAAGATACGTTTTCCATTTGTTCAATTTACTATACATTTAAACTCCCCGTCTTCTCTCTTGCAACCGGAATGAATTTCCGAAAGGCGGGTCGTTCGTAGTAAGCTTCCGCTGCCAGCAACGTTGGCGGCGGCAAAAGCAACGTTGATCGGCAACTGGCTTCCGAACCAGTTCGCCGACCGGCGTCGTCTGCTAAAGTTGTAGTGGCATGCTGTATTTTTTTTCTCTAGACGGTTTAAAATTATTTTTCGGTTTTTTCACTGTCTGATTTGAACGACCTTCTACATCCACAAAACATTTTCCTTTCAAGACTTTTTTCAGACGGGCGGACAAAGAAGTCACATGGGGCGTGTTCCGCCATGCCATCCTGCTCCGAACATTCTTGCACTGACAAGGCAGTGACTGCTGGGGCATTGTCGTGATGACACCACCCTCCCCATTTTCCTTCATGTCAGGTCGTTTCTGCCTCACTGAGTTGCGCAAGCGTCGCAAGACTCTCAGGTTAAGCACTTGATTAACAGTTTCACCAGGAGAAACAAACTCGGAGTGAGCGATGCCCGAATGTTTTTAATGTTTTCACCAGTGGAGGAGGTTGACGGGGCCATCAATGAGGTTGGTCGTCAATAAAATATTCATCTGTCTTGAAGCGAAAAACTCATTCGTAGACTTGTGATTTCTATATTGCAAACTTCGTTGTAAGCTGTTTTAAAGCATAACAAAAATTTCCGCCTCCGTTCCCTCCTGCCTCCAAGAAAAAAAAAAAACGCAACAGATTTGCATCATATTGCAGAAAAAAAAGACAACGAAAAATGATTTTGAAGGGCGTGTGAAAGAAATTTACAACGTCCCGCTAGAACTTTAGCAGACGATGCATGTCGGTAATCTGTCTCGGAAGGGGTAGAGCTCCTATATGTAGCTACCTACGGTAGCAGAGTTGCGCATTCAGCTTCGGCGGGTGGCCGTAGCAGCCGGCTTTCCTGCACGCCCTGGATGCTTTGCTCATCACGTGACTAAATTTGGCGAACAGCCATCTTAGTCAAGCGGATTTGACAATCTAATCGATCGCTTTAAGATATTACCACGATAACGTAAAGAGAAGTAATATTGAAAAAGTGCAAGAACTCTCTCACAGCTAGGTACCAGTTCACCAATTTTGAATACAGGTGAGCATTGTAGTGCATCATTTACTGAACTCTCGATTGTAGCAAATATTAAAATAAAAATAAATTTTGTAACGTGATACTTACCTATTTGGCGATGTTTGTCGTCTTCTTCCAAATTTCCTTACCGAACATAAGGGTAATAAAAAAAAATCAATATATTAGTTATATTCCTCACTGCAGTAGAGGTCTCATTCTGGTACTTTCGCACGTTCTTTTTATGTATCTTTCTTGAGCACAATGAACAAAATATGCGCTGTGAGGTGTCCTTCAGTAAGGCATGCCAGACTTACAGTACACATGAAAGTGACCATATTTAAAGCAGTGAAATGCCTTTTAACGGAGTTCCGCGTTCCCGAAGTTTTTGGCCGTCTGCCGGTCCGTCTGTGCATGTACCGCTCAATTTAGCGTGCAAACTGACGTCGCGTGACCTCTGCCTATTCAGTTTCCACGCTAAGTTTTGAATCTTTACATTACCATGATTTTAGTTTCACCGCTAAATTTAGATTGGAAATTGACGTCCTGACTTAAACAGCAGTCCAGTTTACCCTCTAAATATAGCGAAGAACAATGACTCCAAGTTACCTAAGCAACTAATCCCCTCTCCCCGCTAAATTTATCGGGGCTAATCGACGTTATGTGACCTGAAATCACGTCCGCCTATATCAAACAATTCAGTTGGCCCGCTAAATTTAGCGGAAAAATATACGTCGCTTGACACACTAATTCCCTTTCCCCACACCGCTCCTCCCTTCTTCCTCGACGCGCTGCGGTGGCTCCGAGGCGAAGCGACGCCGTGCGGATTCCCAGGTGGCGGGTTCGAATCCAGGCCGAGGTGCCCGCAATCTGACGGAGGCCTATTGCGGAAAAGGCGCCGTGTAACCGAGCATTCGGTTGCTCGTCAAAAGATCCCCAGGTGGTTGAAATTAATCCTCAGTTTTCCGCTGGGGCGTTTCCGGACCAGCCTTTTGATAGTCTAAACTGCCTAGTCCGTGTGAATGTAATATCGAAAGAGCTTTAGATGTCGTTTTACTTGCGCTAAAACGGACGGGCGCTGATGCGGGCAGGGGCGAGGGGGCAGCATATTGTTATTTGTAAAGCGCTGGATATCGTAGCTCACCCAAGTACCGCCATCTTTTAATCGTGCCGCGGGCGCTCCTGTTGGATGCCGGCGACGCGTCGCCGTTTCTGGCTCATGGACGCATCCCATCATCCAGACGCGCACGCTCCTATTGGTCTGCTGTGGCTGCCGGTGACGCGCCGCCGTTTGCGAGCACACTTCTATTGGTCTACTGTAGAGGCCGGCGCTGCGCCGCCGCGACAAACTATGATTGGAGGCGACGCTCCGCCATTTTTGGCTCAAATGCGTCCCAGCTTGCACCAGCTTCGCGGTACTCGATTATAAAATCCATCGAGCAGTTTAGTTACGTGTTCGGTTATTCCTTACGTGACGGCCATCGTCTAATCAAATCAAATATGGGAAGCGTGCGACAAGACAGTGGTGTCGCGCTGCGGCTCCCAGCAGAGTCGTTTGGCGGAAACATCAGTTGGATCGGCGCGCCCACTTAGGTGTCGCACGCTCTCTATTATCACTCCGCAGCCAATCAGACTGCGGCGTCATTATCGCACGCTTTTCATTATCGCTCCGCGGCCAATCAGATCGTGGTGTTACTAATTATGAAGCCCGAAGAAGGAATCAGGCAGAGCATGAACATAATATGCCCTGCCGTTCTCACAGAACAAAGAACTGCAGGGCTTATTACACTCATGCGCTGCCTGATTGCTTCATCGGCCTTCATAATGAGTAACGCCGCAATCTGATTGGCTGCGAAGTGATAATGAGAAAAGTGCGACAAGAGAGTGGCGCCCCGGTGTGGTTCCCAACAGAGTCGTTTGGCGGGAACATCAGTTGGATCGACGCGCCCCTTTAGGTGCCGCACGCTCCCTATATTCTAATCGCCAGCACGTGCCATCTGCTCGTGAAGCGTCGTCGTTGTCATGGACGCAGCTCGCTGCATCGCAACACTGTAAGCCTTATTTTCTTTTCCTTCTTGTGGGCAGTGTTTCTTTAGTTTTTAACGTGCGTGTCCTTTTGTCTAGCCGATCTTGTGTAAACACATTCAGAAGCAAATATTCTGGCTGATGCACATCGTACACGCGTGAAAGTCCACTTCACCTCCGTGTTTTAAACGTGAAAAGTTTTTGTAGCGTGAGCTACACTGGCCGAATTGAGCAGTTTCGCGTGGCTCCTGGAGAAGAGCCGTGCTGCGCATGCGCGAGGAGCAGTGACGTCACACGGCGCACAGCTGTCGCGCCGCAGCCGCCGCCGCCGCGTGCTCCGCCGCCACCGCGCGCGCCTCGCCGGTCTGCGCATTCCAGAGGAGTGACGTCATAACTGCGGCAGACACACTGGTGCCGGCGCGTGCCCAGTGTGCGCCTCCCCTGCGCAGTAGCCAAGTCTCACGCTGCACCGGAGCCGCTTGATAGCGCCTCTCATTTTGTGCGCATGCGTAGAGGTGTCAGGGAGTATACATATAGCGGGGCGCTTGCCAGTGTGCTATAGCAATGGAGGAGAGCGAAATTGCTGCTCAGCGGCGCAGAAGAGCGGAGAAGCTAGCTCATCGGATCCCGAAGTAGTTGACTGGCAATTAGCGGTTGAGCGTAGGAAGAACGAACAGCAGAAGGCTAAACGTGCTGCGGAGACACCGGAGCAAAGGGAGGAACGTTTAGCAAAGCGGCGTCGCCAGGAGGCTGAGCGACGTGCCCGACAGCTCACGCTACGTATATCCTGGCATAGCCGAGCTAAGCCACTGCAATAGACCATTTGCTGTCTTACCCAAGCATCAAGGGGAATGCAGGGATTGGTGTTCCACGCGCCACACGCGCACGCCTTTCGTGTATAAAAGATTCGAAGTAAATAACCAAAAGAAAGCATTGACGAACACGCGTGCAAGATGCCATTTGTTTTAGGTTTTTGCTTTGGAAAAGTTACTAATGCTGAGGCCAGCACGTGCGGCGCGTGGAACACCAATCCCTGCATTCTCCTTGATGCTTGGGTAAGACAGCAATGGTCTATTTTTATTCCACGTTAGGAAGGGGGGGAGGGAGGGGGTCCAAAAACATTGTAATGACGGCGATTATCTTGATGCACATCGACTGAGCCAGGTGTTGACTTCACCCCCTATTTCAAACATCGCCACCATTTTGAGTGGCAGGGAAGAAGGCCATCGCAATAAAAAGTGTTTGCGCCAGGACGGAATCAGCACGACAGATTTTTCATTTGAACGCTGTGAGTTGAGGTGCTATTTGACGGGAAAGCCTCGCGGATCATCCGCTTTGAGTGCTCCCGATAGCATCTTGAGACCCTGTCACACGTTTCGAAACCCGTCTTAGGACCGGTGGCTCTATTTCAAGAATTGCTATCAAGTCTACATGCTACTCGTTAAGCCAGTCGCTAAACTAATTCATGAAGAGCGTCGAGAATGTAGACGCCACACGTCTTATGTGGAACACAATTACAGCGGAGCTGTTAAGGGCTAGGTTCTCGAGGATCGTGTCCAATCCAAAACACTTGTCGACACAAACGCCTCTGGTCAGCTACCGCCATCTATAAGCGACGGCGGCTAGTACACAACCAGTATGGTTGTCGCCGTCGCTATACTCTGTTTCACCTTATGTTGTAGCGCAGCGAAGGCTAGAAGCGCGAGCTCATAGCGTTGGCAGCTGGCTTGGTGCACGAGAGCTCGTGTCGCCGAGATGTGCCCTAGAGCAAGGAGCTCGCGCTTGTAGCCTTTCCTGCGGTAGAACACGAGGTGAAACAAAGTATAGTAGATGGTGCCAACCGTTCCAGCTATCACAAAGAATGGATGGTTGGGCGGCGCGTTGGCGGGAATTCGTCGTAGAAAACAGCGCGAAAAACAGACGACGACGAAGAAGCACACGTAACGAGCGCAGCGCTCGTCATGTGTGTTTCTTCGTCCTCGTCTGTCTTGCGCGCTGTTTCTACGCTTTTATCGGTTTCGGTTTGAACTCAGTATAGGTCAGCCGCGTGCCCTTTCGGAGAAAGAAGACTGGCTGCTGAAGGAGCGGCGACGTACGCAGCAGCGCGAATGGGTGCGTAACCGCCGAAAAGCCGCTGTCGCCTCGACTTCCACCTCGTCGAGCGCTTTAGATTCCCTTTCCAATCAAGAGCACATCGCTCGCCTGGAAAGCCACCGCCGAGAACAGAACCAGCGATGTAAAGGGCGCCGGCAGGTCAACGCCACGGACGACGATCGTGCCACGATTGCCAAGCGCAAGTTCGAGGCCCGGCGACGACTGCACTCCACGCCGGCTGAACAGTTTCCGGACGCGACGGCGATGTTCCGGAGGAGTTCGTGGATTACCTGTTTGGCGTCACGTGCGCCGTGTGCAACCGACTCTGGGTCGCCGGATACGTATCCACCATCGGCGGTGTGTCGGACTAGAAGAAGCGGGAAACGCGCGCGTGCGCGTTGCGGCAGTGTATCGAGTGCAGCTCCGCTGGTCTTCCTTCTTCACGAGAGTGAAAAGGCTGAACGTTTTTTGCCCAGCAATTCGCTATGCATTTGTTTTAGAGGTCTCGCCACAAGCAATCTATACAAGCCCCTCCTAAATCCTGGACACGGTTGCGTGCTTTGCAGATATTTCGTGCTAGTCACATTAGTAAAAATGGTTCACACAACACCGTTTTTTTAACGTTTCGTTACGTTACGTTGCGTTGCGAGAGGTTACATTTACTAACGACCAGAGCCACGGAGAGATCTGTACTTCGTACAAAGCATAACAACCAGTTTTAGGAGCAACATTACACGCGACGTTCAATGCACGAATATCGCGGTGATTAATAACGTAACAAAAGAAAGCGTAAGCAGACGTGCCTCTCTGGTCTAGCCATTAGAACGCAAGGCAATCCATGCTGAAAGCGAGTATTAACCTGATGTTCAAGTTGAATGAGAGACTTTAGTACTTTGAATACTATATGCATGGAAGGTAGTGACTTTTACATCCCATCGTCAAGGTGGCAGATGAGTCCAGAAAACGAGTTAGCTTATGCATTCGGGCGACTGTCTACAGAGAAGTGGGGATCAAAGGTGCTCCACCGGATAATAAGGTATTTTCTGGCGATCTAGCATCTCACTTATGACACTTGGTAATCAAACCCGAGACTCAGGAACACAAAAGGGGACGAACACAACGCCACGTCTCAAACACAGATCAGGGCTTATTTGTCAGACACTTGCTTAAAAGAGCCGAGCCCCCCGTGCCCCAAGCGACATCCACAGTCGTTTGGGGCACGGGAATCAAGCTACTCCTCCTGTTCGGTCTATCATCAGCAGCCCTCCTCGCGTGCACACCTACATGCACACGCGCTAGGCGGCGCAGCGTTCACGAGAAAGTCCAAGCAGTTGACTCATCACCCGCCACTGCCACAACCGCTAATCCCCCACTTCCGGGCAAAGCTTCCTTGCCCCCGCCGTCGAGTTGTACACAGGCATACCCCTCCGATATCCCTCCCTCCCCCCCCCTATTTTCAGGTCCCGACGTAAACAAATACATCGAAGACAAATGTGGAAACCTGCCGGTGAGCCAAAATGCACCCCAAAGCAATCTCAAAGCCCTAAAGCTTGTGCCGCTATCACTCGACCTTCCCAAAGAGCCTTCCCCTCCCCTCTTCCTTTATTTCTGCCTCCTGCCGATGTCTTCGCCTAAAACAAAACAGACCTATGTTTCTTTACCTTTCGGCTGGAACTCATCCGTCATGGAGACGGAAACTCCATTTCTGATGAAGGACGAGGTTGAGGTTGTCTAAGAAACAGAACGATTGCTATATGCCACTCCCAATGCTCCATATTCTAATGTTCTTCCTCAATATCCTTTTAGGCGCATCTTTTTTACTGTAGAAAATATCTGTTCTGGCCCACTCGGGGTTGCACCCACTGCACTCCTCAATATTTCTTGCGGATTCTGAATTTTGAGCCCTCAATCTCACCGCCCTTTCGTGCTCTAATAAGCGGTCGTTTATATATCTTCCTGTTTGGCCAACGTAAGTAAAACCACATGCTAATGGTATTCGCAAACCACCCCCTCCGACACTCGACTTCTCTATGTCTGTGTTTTTTGGGGCACCCGCTTACCCTTCTGTTAATGGGGTTTGTGTGCTGGGTTTAAAGTCCGGTCTGAAAACAACAGTTACGATGAATTGTTTAGCAAGAGCTTTGAGATTATCGGAGGCCGCATAGTAAAAGGGAATGCAAACTACATTGTTCACTTCTTTTATTTTGACCGTACCCTGCCAAGCGGTGCGAACCCCTCGCGGCTACGCTATCCAAAAACTCCCTTTTGTATCCTGCCGATAGCAATCTAGACACCTGCGTCTGCACAGCCTCTGCAACCCTATGCGCAGAAGATTTACAAAGCGCACTATTCAACATTGAAGCAGCAATACCTCTCTTGACTGTTTTGCATGACAACTCATGCAGGGCAACAATAGCCTGGTTTCATCCCTGCCGTACCTCCAGCACAAACCATTCGCCAAACTTTTCTTAACGTCCAGAAACTGTAGTGAACCATCCTTCGGAAATTCCGTCACAAAGGCCGGCTCAGGCGCCGCGTTGTGGATGAAGTCCACAAACATCCCCAAGTCACTTCCATTCGTCGCACAAACCAAAATGTCATCGACATAGCGTTTGACTAAATCGCTCCCACCTGACATTGACGTCAACACCGTCTCGACTTTCAGATCTAAGCCCCTTAAGTAGATTTCAGAAAAAAATGGGCACCAATTGTGAACCTATTCACATACCTTTTTCCGAGCCAATTCCCTTTCCTCAAAACCCACAGCGGTGGCCGACAAATACCTCTCCAATAACACCAAGAAGCCACTAATGCCTTTAACGTAAGTCTACTGAACCTTGACTAAACCTAACTCCAGCCAATCCCCCACACGTCGCAACAACACACACTGGTCCAATGAATAGTACAAATCTTTGATATCCAAAGATACCACACTGCAATCTTTGCGGTGAAACACCTCCAAGAGCTCCACCAACTCTTCCGAATTCCTGAGCGAAAGTGGGCTTGGCAACTGTCAGACCGAAAGCCCCTTCAACAAAATTTCGAAAGTACCTTTTACCACGTCCGACCCTCATTAATGCCAATCCTCAAAGGCATTCCAACTTTATGGTCCTTTAGAAAAAAGCTTTACCGACAACGTGCCTTTTGTTGCGTCCCTCATCCGTTTAGCAGTCCTCCCAAACTCACAGTCGTTCAAACCCCTTTTGTCATAGTCTGCCCTCTTATTCATAAACTTCCAGACGACTATAAATTACTGTTCGTGGTGACTGTATCTCGCGACCGAGTCAGGATCCTTCTTCCTACAGACTGCACAGCCGCGACACCATCTAAACTTGAGGGCTTGACATTCAGGCAAAGCTTTGGACCATCCCTCAAAAGTTCTCAGCTCGCCGAGACGACGTCACTCACGAAGGATTCACCACCTTTGGGCACACTTGGTTATCCCTCGCGATTTAGAAACTGAAACCGAAATAATGATCGACAAAGCTACCTCCTGATTCCTTTGAGATTACTTTGCGGCGCATTTTGGCTCACCGGGTGGGCTTCCACGTGTATTCGATTTTTGTGTTTACGTCGTGAACAAAACGGAGAGGTATGCTTGTGTAGATTCGACGGTGAGGGGCAAGGAAGTTTTGCGCGAAAGTGGGTGATTACCGGCTGTGGCAAAGGCGGGCGATGAGTCAACTGCGTGGACTTTCTCATGGACGCTGCGGCGCCTGGCACGTGTGCATGTAAGTGTTTGCGCGAGGAGGGCTGCTTACGATAGACCGGACAGGAGGAAGGGGCTTGACCTCCGGGACTGTGGATGTCGGTTGGGGCACAGGGAGCTCGCGTTTTTAAACGAGTGTCTGACAAATAAACCCTCAGCTCTGTTTAAGACGTTGTGTTGTGTTCGTCCCCTTCTGTGTTCCTGAGTCGCGGGTTTTATTACCATGAATCACCACCACTTAGCTTGTTTTTTTTCCATGAAGTTTTTCCATGAATTACCATGAATCACCACTGTTACATGTCTTGTTCATATTTCATATCGCTTCCATGCAGTTCGAAAAATACTTCATTTGCCGAAGGGGAAGGGCCCCTGGCCCTCGAAGCTAGTCTTTGGTTACAGGAGGGAGGGGAAATAGTGGATGAGAGTTATAAACAGTGTAGGAGCCCTGCCAACTTAATGCAACTAATCAGGGAATACAATATTCCCTCCCGGTGTTCCGGATTGCCGAAAAAGTATGCAATCATTTAGGAATCTTGGTTTCAGATCCGGCACGAGCGACTCCAGAACAATGTTTTGTTCTTATTTGCAACTGAAAAAAAGAAATCGAAAAAGTTATGTTTTGAGCACGTGGGTACAAAGCGTTTCTCACACATTCCGGCTAGTGGGTCCTATTGTTCGTTGTATTTTCTCTCAAACTTACATTTATGGCCGGCGTCATACCCGTTTCGGTGCAGAGTCTTTGCAGACACACCCTTTCTCATCCATTGTACGACGTCGAGGGAAGTGGGTCCTCCTCATGTTTGAGTTTTTCCTAGGGACAACTCTTTCTCTCTTGCGTTCTTGTGTATTCATTTGAGCACGATTATTCTATTCTCTTACGTGTTTTTCTTTGACGGCGAGAGCTTGGCGCCGCCCGTGTAGGGGTGCCTGTAGCAGTTTCTTTGCGGCTTTATGCGCCATGCCGTTCTGTGGCGACTTTCTTGTTCAGGAATTCATCAAATTTTGATGTTACAGCCTTCGGCTCGAAGTTGTTTGGCCGTCGTCTTGATTCGTTTTACACTCATGCTGCAGCTGTTGTGTTCGTTAGATTCTTACAGCGCTCATCTGCAGTCGGTACATATATATGGGCCACGCTTTTTTCCAATTTCGAAAGCTTTGATTGTCTTCTTATTAGCTTGAAATTCAGCTCTCTTTACGCTGGTCTCGTTGCGTAGAGTAACCGGAAAGCTTCTGTGGTTGTTTGCACATTTGTATGTAATGGCTGTCCCTCTTAGTCTACGGTTACGACCGTGCACACAATTGCGCTCTCTCTGTCTTGGAGCAGTGCTGGCATCTTGTCTAGGTTCTTAATTAAAGCGTGCTTCCTTTCTTTCATTCCACTCCTTTTTTATTTTGTGGAGTATCAACCACAACGTTGTTCTTCCACGGTGAGGTTAGATCCGTAACATCCGAGTAACTTTTTTTCCCTTTGGAATTAAAGTTTATTTCGGGACTTCCATTTTCGGTTTGGTTTTCCAGAACATTAGCATATGGCTTGCCTTGTTATATTTCACGATCTCCTTGATGGTGTCAGTGCCTGCTATTTCGTAAGGTGTTTCGACATCAGTATATTTGGGAAGTCCGGTAATGACAATCATGTTTCTCTGTCAAGTGCTTTTATTCTATACTTCTGTGTTTTGGTGAGATTAAGATAATCCGTTTTCTCTGGTTTCGATTTAAGGAGGGCATTGGCTGCGATTTCGAGGTTGTCATCTTGGGCTCCCCAAGCTGTGCCGGTGTTGCGTTTAATGAGATTGACCGCCTCTTTCCGTTGGATTTTGATTTTCGTTTAGCAACTTTCCGTCTTTCCGTTTTCGTCTTCGGGCATAGCGAGAATCATGAGGATTTGTTTTTGATAAATTTGTGTGCCATTGACAAAAAGTCGAATCCTTCTACCCACGTTTTCGTTTTACCCTCTAGGGTCAAGGATGGCACTGCAAGGTGTTTTTTCGGTTTATAATTGGAGCACCGTTCCTTCGAAAAAAACATTATATGGCGTTAAGCGCTTCGTGCAGCGTGGCGCTGTATTTAGACGCTTTCGCTCTTCATCCAGATCGTAATGTCGTCAATGTAAATCGTGTATTCCGATTCTCGGATTCGCTCAAGCGAATGTGTGAGACCTGATATCAACATACTGAAAAATGCAGGCGAGTTCACATTTCTCGCCGGACTTCCATCTTTTCGTCCGTCTTCGGTTCTTGAGTTTGTCCGACAGCCGTCTCGATTCCGTTTCATTCAAAGAGAATCGAATAAACTTTAAAGATTTTTTCCCTTGGTCCCTCCTTTCACTGCGCCGCGTACGACCGTGTCATAAAAACGAAACCTAAGGCTTTCTTAATGTTGATTTCTACGATCAGGAGAAGATTGTAACGGGGTTGTTGGAAGGCTACTTGTTCGTGAATGAGCGCCAAACTGTCCTGAGTTGAGAGACTCGACCTCAAGCTTGTTTGTCTGGCGCAGTATGCTTGGCTGTGCACTTAGTGGAGCCATGGGATTTCTGGTAGAACCCTTCTCTTCATGTTCTTACATAAATTCGAAGACAGAGGGATAGGTTCTATGTTCTGTATCGAGTCAGTGAGCTTGCCTGATTTAGAAATAAGGGTTAGGGTGCAGAGATTCCACGCTTCCGGTGGCCGTCCCGTTTCCGCACACTTGGGGGAACCATTCTAGCAGTTCTGTCTTTCCTTCCTCCGGCAAGTTCTTGAGGACCGTAACTGTGGTCTTCTCTGGGATTCGCATGGTATTCCTCGCCGAAAGCTGAGCCGCCCTTACTTTCCCCACGTTAAATGGTGAGGTTGCTGGTGACGGGTGTTCCAGTTCGGCAATCGCGTGTGTGTATCGTTGTTGCAGCTCTTCCGGTACTGGTTGCGGACGGAAGTGTTCATATGCCGTTTCATCAAGTTACTCTTCAGTAATCCCGAGCCCTGATGACAATATTTTGACGCATGCACTTGTTTATTTTATTGCAGACATCCCTTGGCATGGCCGCCACTTTCTCTTGAAGCCAGCCTTTTCGTTGAACGAGTTGCTGCGCCGTCTCCAAATTTTCTAGTTGAGCAACTCTGTGTAATATTTGACTTTGGCCGTGGCGATATTGAGTTTAATCTTGAAGCGGATGCTGAGTTTTGCCTTTCCCTATCGCCGTTGAGCCTGGAGTCTGCCAGCTCATAGTCTGTGCAAATTAAGTTCCGGTTTAGGTGTGCCTTTAGCTCGATATTTCTTCGCCGCTACTTCAACTGCTGGTTCAATCTGGCGGTCAAAGTGAAGCGAGAGATCGGCTGTTTGTGTAGTTTCGCGAAAGGCAACCCATTAGAGGGAGGGCGCGTCTCGTGTATGTCTGTCCTCGGTCGGTTAGCTCAATCTTGATGAGTTGGTTTCGCTGCCCATCGTGTCATGCATTCTTCTCGAACAGGCTTTGACGTTATTAGTTGCCCAAGTGGGGTCGGGCTCGATATTTAGTTGCTTCGCGTGAACCCCAATCCTCATGTGCCGTGTTCATTGATTAGTACAAAACCTTGTTTATTTGCCCTGCGTTTCAGTACCTTTCCTCGAGGATAAGAGCGATCGTATCCCCAGTCCTCGTGTGAAGCGTTAATCGTTTCACCAGTTATGATGGCTTTTTTATGGCGCCTGGGTCTCACTTGCGCGAGCTAGCTGATATCATCTCTTTTTTGTCGGCGGGTCGGATGTACGTCGTAC
This sequence comes from Ixodes ricinus, assembly GCA_037355805.1. Lineage (NCBI taxonomy): Eukaryota > Metazoa > Arthropoda > Arachnida > Ixodida > Ixodidae > Ixodes > Ixodes ricinus. Next base: position 103,309 of record JAZHYW010041624.1, read on the forward strand.
AACCTGTAAGAGGCGTTCTGTCGCATTTAATCTGCACTTCGACTACATCTCGTGCTTCGTTGCACAGGTCTGCCGATTTCCTCAGCGTGTTACAAACGTTTTGGTCGAACAGAATGGCCACCTGTCCTATAATCACCGCCTAGCATCCGGCTCTTCTTGTTTGGGATCACCCTCGGTACGGATAGCACCGTATATGATTTGTAACCGCTAAGTTTGACGCCCGCGCAGCTGATCTGCTGAAGTGATAATGACCGCCAGTTATTTCTTGCCCTTCCTTTTAAGTCGGAGTTGTAGCGCTGCTGATTTGTTTTGGAGATCCTCTGCAGCTCTATTGAAGAATCCAGTGGCGAGTGTTTGTGTCTTTGTGGTGTGAGTCGTCCGGTTTCACGTTTTCCTTGGGGTTACTACTCATCGGTGGGTGCCGAAATTGTACCTATTTGTCCCGGATGGAGTTAACTCTGATGAATATTTCAATTGGTAGAAACTCGACT